>AYEL01092040.1:0-15708 GCA_000484575.1 Olivierus martensii | reverse complement strand
ATATGTACTTTATACATAATTGCAGCATAAATTTCTATTGTTACTGTTAATATTAAATACAATGGTTCTCATTTAACGTTGCAGTTAGGTTGCTGAAAATCAAACATTAACTGGAACATCAAGTAAAAACAGAAACTTCATTGACCAAGAATATAAATTTTCAAGAAGTGGGTTCCATATTTGATCCCTGATCCTTTGAATAGCAAAATGAAAGCAATTGCATTCAGTCAATCCAATCAAATATGTTATATGCTATAAAGTTTAACACATTTATACTGACTAAAGGAAAATTTTGAGGTTATTTGACTGGGAACATGATCTTAAACTGTTTTTCCTTTCTCTTTAAGAAATCAAAAAAAAAAAAATAATGTAAAATTCAAACATTTTCACTAGGAACAACTTCCTATCAACAATGTTTTGACTACCATACTTTTAAAGGAAATTGATTTTTAGTGAGAAAAAATAATTTAGAAAAATATATCAAAATTGAAGAATTATTGGAAAAAATATTTAAAAAATTTTTTGTCCATAAATTCCATTCTATACACACATTATTATTAAAAATATTAATGTACAGTCGATTTTTTGGACCAAATTTCAAAGAATGGATACCAAACTAATAAACTACTACATAATTTAAACGCTTAATTGGGACAGTAGCAAAATAGGAATTTAGCAATTTTTGACATATTTTAGGGATTTTTTGAAAGTATGTCAACCAACGTCTACTTAAGAGTCTACCATTACTATATACTGTACCTAGCATTAATCATGTAGAGTGTCAATTTTATTTAAAATTTTTAAATCTGTCAAGATGACAAGAAATGATTTTACACTTTGATAAAATTGCTTTGCTAGATAAAATTAAAAGCCAGCCATTTAATACAAGCCATCGTAGACTTACTGATATAACTGCTGTACCAAAATCTACTATAGTGCATCTCCTATAATAAGAAAATCAACTGCGTGAGGAGTGAGCATTACAGAAATTCCAAGAGCATCCGAAAGAAAGTGTGATGGGGATTGAGAAGTTGAAGAAGTATTAGATCAAATGTTTTCTATAGTTAGTGGGTGAGGCATGAATATCAGCAGCCCAGTGTTGAAGGCAAAGTCATAGAAGATCACTAGAAAGCTAATAATTAGGTATCTATTTTAATAAAGCATAACAGGTACCTAATTATTATTTTTTTGTCTATTTATTTATTTATTTACGCTATTACATATTTTATTTTAGAATTTATTATTAGTTTGTTTAATTGGGTCTGCCACTTAATTGGGCCAAAATGGATTAGTCCAGTGTCACAATTAAGCGGAATTGACTGTATATAAAAATTGCTATTATTTTTTCACAATATTATAAAAAATTGCAAAAATTTGGTCAATTTTAGAAATGTAGTTGTCAAGCAATGGTGACTATAAAATGATAAACAATGAGTCAGCAGTAATGATGAGAGAATGATGTGAGGTCAAATTTCATGGGAAATAACTGAATGTAAACAAAAATCAATTGATTTGTTACTTTAATATAATCTATTATTAATCTTGTAATCATCTGTTTTTTTTGTGTCATTTGTATGAATAAAGATGATATATATTAAAAGTTTTTAATTTATGGCAAATATTTTGTTTATATATTTTGTAAACAAAAATAAACATATATTTATGAAAAAAATAAAACTTAGTCCATCTTGGCAGGTACACTTTTTATCTGCAAGATTTCATTCAAATTAGTCATAAGAAAAAAATGAAGTTATCAATGATGGCAAAATATATTTATAATTGATTTTAAAGCAACTACCTGTTGACATATCAATGCCTGTATCTGCAATACAGGCATTGGCATGTCGACAGTCTGCAGATACAAAATTTCCAACTACATGTTTCCATGTTGCCACCAATGTGTTAATATACAGGGTGCGCCAGCTAAATCCAGACAAATTTCAAATTGAATTTCCCGCCATATTTGACATCAGCGCTACGATGCTGCTGACGTTTTAGTAAGCCAGATAGACGATGTGTTTGAGGATAAGTTAAAAATGGCTGATCAGTTAAGATCGAGTGCAGAATATAATCGGAGAGCAGCGATAATCGAAGGCCTTCACACTGGACGATCACCTACCGAAATAATTCGGTTCTTTAACTATCCAAGATCGACAGTTTATGATGTTGCTGCTAGATATGCGGCTTTAGAGAAGTCTGAAGAAGGTTCTGCCAACCCAGCTAGAAAGAGCCATTCCAGGGGAGATCATCAAGGACACCGGAAGTTGTCCAAAGGGCTCAAGAGCTCATCTCAGAGGACCCAGGGCAATATCTCAGGCAGTTAGCAAAAACATTGGGTGTGAGTGAGACCACAATGCGTCAAATTGCGGAAGAGGATCTACAGTACAAGTCCTACGTCATAAAAGTACGACAGATGCTGTCTGAGGCCGCTAAAACAAAGAGTGCAACTTGCTTCTGTGTTCAATGAAGAATGAAGCTGCAGAATGTATCAGACTTTTTTCTGATGAGAAAATTTTTACTGTTGATGCCAAAGTAAACCGGAGAAATGACCGTTGGCTTGCCTATGACCGTGAAGATGT
This sequence comes from Olivierus martensii, assembly GCA_000484575.1. NCBI lineage: Eukaryota > Metazoa > Arthropoda > Arachnida > Scorpiones > Buthidae > Olivierus > Olivierus martensii. Next base: position 13,129 of record AYEL01092040.1, on the reverse strand, counting down.
CCCCGTAATAGCTAGGACGAAGTTTCTGGCCAGTGTTCACATCCTAGCTGTTGTTTCCGGTGAAGGTAATGTCATGCCGCCGCACGTCTTTGGAAAGGGGGAAACCGTAACAAAAGAGATTTACTTGCATGTTCTTACAATAGTGAAACCTTGGATGGAAACTGTGGCTTTTGGGAGACCCTACATCTTCCAGCAGGACGGCACACCTGCGCACACCAGTCATTTAGTGCAAAACTGGTTGTCAGACAACGTGGATATGTTTTGGTTTAAAGGATTCTGGCCTCCTAACAGTCCAGATTTGAATCCTTTGGACTATTACATATGGAACGTTGTTGAAAGGGTCTCTAATAAGTCGAGACATCCTAATGTGGCATCTCTCCAGGCCGCTATTGAGGCAGCATTTTCGAATTTGGACAAGTAGGTGTTGCGCAGGGCATGTCATCATTTCCGGTCGAGGATCGAGGCAGTAATTGAGGCAGAAGGGAATTACATCGAGTAATTTTAATCAAAAGGGATCCCAAAGTAATATGCAAATGATAATTTTGATAATTTTATTCTTTTTGTTAAATAAAATTTTGTTTAATTAAATTGTCTATTTTGTCCGGATTTAGCTGGCACACCCTGTATTGTTCCTACACAATATTATATACTTCAGTTAGTGCTCATATAAATATAGTTACCTTGTTTTCTATAATTATATGTTTCCATCTCATTTTCTCTCTATTATGAAGGGAAATATAAGAAAACCAGATTTTATTTGATTTTGCTGCCTTAAAATTTTTAATTTTTTAATTTATTTAGTTTTTGCTAGCAACATAATAGTGAAAAAACATTAAGTGAGGCAACATTAAATGAGGACCCATTGTAAATATCTCCTTTATAAAGAATGCAATGCTATTTTTAATATTCTTTGCACAGATAAGTACCATTATTTATCAAAACTACAATATATTGATAGATTAGAATCAATAAATTCAATGCATCTTGACGATTCGAATATTTTTGATCTGTTTGTGCAATTCCTGAGAGTTATAAATTCAATTATTATTTTTCACTCATGCAAGTTACCAAATTTGCATTTCTGAAATTGATATCTGCTAACTGAATGGATGAAATGAAGGTGTGATTTGATTTTGCTCTTCTACTTTTTAATTTGCTAAGTATAATTAAATATAAATCAATTTACTAACTGTTTTAAATTTTAAAAGACAAATTTTTTTTTCTCTTTCTTTCTTTGTTCAAATAAAAACTAAGTTGTCAATATATATTCAGTGTGAACTTACAGCCAATACAGTAAAATTTTTTATTTTCATTATTGAAGAAATAATATTCACTTTGTGAGGAAGTTAACTTTGACCTATTTATTTTATACGCACTCTTTATTATTTAGTCGTTATTTTCTTATTATACGTATTATATTTTAGTTTACGAGTTAACTTACTTCCATCTTCTCTGTCATCATTAGCAATCACGTGATACGGAATCGGGAACTGTCCTCCAGACAAGCTCATCTTCTCTGTCATCATTAGCAATCACGTGATACGGAATCGGGAACTGTCCTCCAGACGAGCTGTCCCGGGCAATGAGGTCATCATCTAATCTAACTAATTTTACCACTGGCCCGATATGAGAATGTAAGAATGATCTCGTATTGATGTTTTGTTAGGAATATAATTTAATTGTAAGAAATGACACAAATGGAATTACTCTGTAAGCTAATAACTTTGAACTTGTTACATATAAGTATGCAAATGAGCGAAGTGCAGGATTGTAAGTCACTTGGTATAAAATTTGACGCATCCGACAAGCCAATTGAGGTGTTGTTTGATAACAAGGTGTTGTATCAAATGTAGAATTGGCGAAGTGACATTTGAGTTCTTGTAAAGATCGACGATTGTTTGAAGTTTGTATCGGTGGTGGAGGTAGTAGAATTAAGTAATATTTAAGATTTGTTTCTTTTGAATAATTTGATTTTTGGATATTTGAATTGGATTAAATAAGTTTTGTTGTTTATTTCACTGTGCTTTATTATTATTCCAATAAAGCATTTATTAACACTTTTGTAAGTGTTCTAATAAATTTTTTATATTTTTTTTGTTATTAACTTGTTTGAGAATTCTTTCAATTTATTAGCATAAGTTTCTAACATCATTTGTTGTTTTCGAATCTAATACTTAATCAGTACTTATAGTTGGAAGTTCCGATTTTCTGGTTTTTGTTTTCGTCCGTTAGACGTTACATTGTGTTAGATTATTTTTGAAGTTAAGTAATTTTAAGTTAGAATTAGTTTAAAATCTGAGCTCAGGCAGAACTCTGGAATTTGCAGAGTCATTAACCGTTAGGCTTAGTTTATAATTATTATTATTGACATTCATTCTAATCCGCGACTTTGCAACTTTATAGTTCAGTACTGTAAAATTTATGCATGTCTAAGAAAACAAATAAATAACCTACCTGCACTCTTGTTGTTAAAAATAACATCATTTAATTCAACATTAAGTTTCACATTTAGGAGTGATGCTAAATCTTTCAGCCATATAGATGGAGTTTCAGGATATCTAGTTTGTACTTCATCCAACAGTGACTGTACTTCTGAAATGCTTAACTAAAAAAAATATATAAAAATTTATTACTAAAATATACAATGAATAAATCAATAATTTGTATCATTTTATTTATAATTTAATCTAATTAAATTATTTTATTGCATATTTTAGAAATTACAAAATAATAATATAATCTTTTATATTCTGTTAGGCATTGATTGAATAAGGCTTCTTGTATAACTGATATCAATATTTTTCTATAAGAAACAATTGTAGTTTTTAATTCTTCAATCTTACCACCTGCAAAGATTGTTTGATCTAATTGACTTCATCAGTTTTTCATTGGGTTTAAATCAGGAAAAAAATTACTTGAACATTCCTGTCTTGGAACCATTGAATAATGCATCTAGCTTTGTGTATGAGAGCATTGTCTTGTTGAAACATCCAGTCACAGCCATTAAAAGTTCTTTCAAATGGCAATAAATGATGATTTAATATAGTCTGATAAGTTGAGGCATTCATACTACCATTAATAAAGACAATATGTCTTCCATTCCAACCAAAGGCAGCCCAAACCACAACAGAACCTCTACCTTGTTGGCATTTACAGAAGGAACTTTCTTCTTTCCTCAGATCATGCCAGTAATATGCCAACCATCTAGACTCACCATACTCAATCTGTGGTTCACCAAACTTTCACATGCGGCCTGAAACAGTCATGAATTTAAATTTGTAAAATCTTGAAATTAATGGTAACAACTAATTAATGTTCAAGCAGACACAGACAACACATCTGACCACTCACTCCTCACTTTGCAATGAATATTTGCTAAGCTGTAACAAGTGCAATACTATTTTATAATGTATGTATATTGATTACATTTGCTGTATGAATGTAAGCTCCTCAAATGACAGCTGCTCATATCAATGGTGGTGTAATTGGCCAGAAGTAAAGAACCTACTTCTCCCACCTGGAATCCAGAATTCAGGTTTTACGTATCCCAATTCACGGTTGACTGCATATGATCACCCCAAAAGATGGGCACAGTTGAGTCTCTGTAGTCCGACACTTCGCCAGTCCAACACTCCCAGTATCTGATACTCTGTGAATTGTGCTGCCCTCATGAAATTTTTATGTCACAACTTGTTGATATGCAAGAAAGAGAAACTGACATAAACAACTTGTCTGCCGCTATTTGTTTGTTGCTCAGGCTTATAGTCGGACTAATTTTTAAGTTCAGTACGCTGATTCTAGGTATCCCTTCTGTAACACGGCTTCCTACAACACGATTTCGCTCTAACACGATTTGAAAACTGCGGAAACCTTCATATAACACAGTACTTCTAAAACACGGTTCTTACTTACATTTAGAAAATTACGTTTACTCTCCTACAATACAAAACATTTTCATTAATTTCTGTAAATCCATACTAGGGACACACAATACACACATAAAATGCAATCATTGAGAAATACTTTGCTAAAATTAGTCATAAATGCAATTTTGCTAGTTTGCCATGAAAGGGACGATATGCAGTCTATTTTCGATTTCAATTTGAAATTCAGTTAATTGGCAACCATTGAGTATTTTGTATTTCAAATGTTCAGTTCTTGGAAAAAAAATAAGTTTTTATTCTTCAATAGAGTAATGTGAAAGAGCAGAAAAACTTTTTTATTCATAAATTTTTTTTATGTATACATTAAGGAATGATTGTTTTCTAGTGGGTTGTAGCGAGTTAGATTATAAATTTTGTAAAGAAAGTAAAGGAACACCAACTTTAAATGCATGAAAAAGTTCAGAAAGTGAAGTTTATATTGTCAAAGAAAAAAAACATTTTCATTTTAACGAAACAGTAGTAAGGAAGATATAATTACCATATGAATGTTATATAGGCTATATACTTTTTCTTTCCTTTTGTTTTACATATATTGTTTTTTCAAGGGCTTACAGTAATATTTTTTTCTTTCTTTATGTTTTGTGTTATTAATATTCTTAATAAACATTAAATTTCTTATGTAGAGCTAGAGAAAGTTATTTGTTTTGAACTGGTTTTGGAATATAACTCTCCTTTTTGTATTGGTTTGGGTCTCATATAACACGGTTTCACACATCATGGTAACCTATCTACCATGTTATAGGAGAGATATCTGTACTGTAAAATAATGTTTTTATTGTATCAGTGTTTGTTATTTATCTTTACTTGATGTCACAAATTAGAAAAAGTGAAAAACAAAAACACACGACATTGACTGTTGTTGAAAAGGCAGAAATAATTAAGAAATTGACTTGGGAGTAAAGTTTAATGATTTGGCTTCATTTTATGGTATCAAACAAGCCACCATTTATGACATTAAAAAAATTGGGATAAAATTAAGGGGTTTGTGAAAGATTTGAACAGTGACAGGAAAGCCTTAATAAACGAAGCATATTCATTTGTATAATTCCATTTTTTTTTCATTGAACATTCAATAATCCCCGGAATCATGTGTGTTGGATTAGGGAGACTCTATTGTATTTACATGAGTGACTGTTTTGTTTATTATAAGGTATATTGTTTATATATATAATGATTTATAAATTACTATAAATACCTTATTAATATTTATTTATAATATTTATAAATAAGTATTATAGTTTTGTTTATCGCAAGTGATTCAAAAAATTTGTAATTGTTTTGTAACGTAATTAAACACCCATAATGATGTCTTTAAATAACAAAAAAAAAAATCTGATGAAAATAGTGTTTTTCAAGATGACTGGGAAGACAAATATTTTATTGTGTTGAAATAAAAAAGGTTCAGCAAAGTGTTTGATTTGCCAAGATAGTATCATTAAAAAAAATATAACATTAATTGTCATTATACCACAAAACATAAATCATTTAATGACACTTTTGCTCATGGGTCTTTAATAAGATGTGAAAAATTAGCTTTCTTCAAGAAACCATTGCAACAACAACAAAGTGTTGTGTTGACTGTGATATAGTATGTTGTGGCCCACTTATTATAGCAAACAAATGTATGTGGCCTGGGAAAAAAAGAGTTGAGTATGACTGATCTAGACCATCCAACTCTAACAAACTTTTCTTTATCATTCCAGACAATTTGTTTCCATTCTTCTTTCCAATATATTCTTTCATTGGCCCAAGTTAACCTATTTAATTCTTGTGAATTGGTTTCAAAATTGGAGATGATTTTCTATTTTTATAAAGAAAATTATTTTCAACTTGATCAGACTATGGCCATTTAAAGGAGCATGGCACTTTTATTGCTTTATAGCAGCCATTTATGAATTAGTTAATAAATATGAAATATTAATAAGAATGACAATATTTCAAAGAATTCATTTAATTTTTTTTAATAATTATATGACAATTTCATTCAACAGAAGTTTCATAACTCATGAATTTTTTATCAATTATTACTGAAAATTTTGGCTGAATTTTTATCATTCATGGCTTATTTTGTTCAAAGGTTTTGTCATTATCTAAAAATATCAATTATTTCATTGGATGGCTAAAATTTCATATAAAAAAAACTGTTTTTTCATTGATTTTGTATATGTAATGAAAAGTTGTGAAGAAACAAAATAAAAAAAATGCTTATATTGTTAGAAAGTGAACAAAAAAATGTAATAAATACAGAAAATTTCAAAATATTTTGAGGAAAATTAAGAAAGATTTCACAATTTTAATTTCTATATTTTTTTGCATATTAATTATGCTTAATTTCAAAACATTGCTAACATTCAAGATATTAAAGAAGAATAAAATTTGAAAAAAATAGATACATTCTATAAGTAAAGAAAATAGATAAAATTAAGTTTAAATTTATTATTTGAATTAAAGATGTTTTCTTGTATTATCTTGTCTATAAATTATAATAATTAAATTATTTAAAAATACAAGTAGTTGTCAACTTATTATAGGATTTGGTTCAAACCCTGTCATTGTAACTTAGAAGTCAAAAATAGCCAAAATTTAAAGATTTCTCATTACCAATATTTATCATTACAAACTTAACAAACACAAAAAAAGATGCTTTTCATATATCAAACCATTGCCATGTGAATTGCATCAACCAATCATAAAATATACTGATTAATCACTGTTGCAAATATAAGTGGTCATAAATCAAGGACTACTGGCAAATGATTGTTAAAAAAATGTTTATGCTGAATGGGGCTGCACTGAAGAATATTGGGGCTGCATGCTTGATATATTCCTTAAAAGCCCCAAAAGTTCATTATATCAAAGTTGGCTTACAAAAAATATTTTAAATGTATGTGTAAAGAATCTACATTAAATTCTGTGATTTCTCTTCACTAAAATTATTCATATATAGTAATATCTCTGTTTGTATGCATAAGTATATCTAACATTTAATGAACGTATTTTCTATATTTTATTATATAAAAAAATCTTAGCTATTAATACAAATATCAAAAACTGGTAATTGTCTCTGACTTTATTTGTAAATAAACAATAGAAATATTTAATGCAATTCTAATAATTTATCAACTGGAACTTTAAAAGTCCAATAGTCTGATAAAGTTTATGCTATTCACTTGATAAACCAAAGATTTAAAAATATCACATGAAACATAAATAGTTATCTTCATCATCCTTCAAAACTGCCCTGATGTTAAACTATCAAAATTTTTCAAAATTTAAAGATTTTCATTTATAAATCTTAATTATAATTTTATAAAATGCAATACCTGTTCAATTGCTTCATCTAATGTCACCAATTTCTGCTGGCTTTTTTTTGTCTGTCCCTTTTTCTTTTGTTGCGTAACTTTCTTGTTTTTGTTTTCTGAAATTCCATTTTGTTTTAAACTTTGACTTTCTTTCTTTTTTCCTTGTTCTAAAAATGTCTTGAATATAGTATGACTTTCTTTTATTGGAGCTAAAATATAAATTGGGACATTTAATTTTTATAATGTTATGTATATATTATATATAATGTTACATATATATTATTATAATATGGTCAGTTAAGACAATCTTGACTTATGGGAGATCTTGATATGTTTAAGAATTGTATTCTAAGGACTACTGTATTGTATGTTCATCTATAAAACATGCTGTACAATGGTCCAAATTTCTTTATGCACACATGTATAAGAAAATGTCTTAAGTATTTGATTTTATTCAATAACACAATATTTATTGTTATTGATTAAAATCAAATATTAAAAGATATTTTCATCAACATATATTATTTATAATATGTAAGACTGAAATGTGTTTTTCAGTCTTACATATTATAAACAATGCATACTGTAAAAATCTCTGAAGATAAAGTCTAATATCATGGATGCCATGATTTTGTGGATTTATAGTTTATTGTAGTGACAATTTATACAAATGAAAATGGCTAGGCTTTGTAAATACACAAAAATTTTAGAAGTGAAGATTATTGTTTCCTTTATTGAATCATGTAATTATAGAAAAAATAATAATGAGAAAACTGAGATATCCTGATATAATGATATTATCTCTACATATCAACTTATATATTAATAAATTATTCCCAATTTCTTTTCTGTTCCATTTGAAGAAACTTTATTTAAATATATTTTATTTTACAGATATCAAAAATATCCCAAATATATGATTATAATGATTAGGCTAATAATCACATAAATGATATACAATGTGAGTTGTAATAATTAGGATAAAATCAAATTATGAAAAACATAAAACCATAACACTAGCACATTCAGCGGTGAGAGAAAATACTTTTATTTAAGACAAACATAAAAGAGAAAAATAAAATTACATATAAACATATTCACATATGAAAGATAATAAAGTTCATGGAGGGGTGGTTCCAAAAATAGAACGTCTACCGAGGATCTCGCTCTTCTTATTCCTGACTTTCCCCTCTCCTATGGCATATTTCCAAGCTTGGGGCAGCTCCCAAGCTAACCTGTCATTTATTAGGTTTTTAGAGTTTTTTCTTTTTAATATCTCCAGTGATTCCATGATTATCAGTTGCGTATATGGTAGTATCGATTTTATTACTTTTACTTGGTCCCATAATATTTCAATGTTCTTAGAAAAAGCTTCCACTGCAAGAGATATTGTTAGTTTTACCTGAATAATATTCCTTTTATGTTCTTCTATTCATTTGTTTAATGTTCTGGCTATGACCCCAACATATGCGGCATTCTGGTTTGTCTGGGCGTCTCTGATAGGTATTCTGTAGACTCCTTTGCGCTCTTGTTCCGTAAGAGGGTCTTTATCATTCCAGAGCATATAAAATAATGTTGGAGCCCTTTTTTTTGGTGCCAGTTTTTTTGTTTTTCTTCTTTGCTAAATTTTTTAGAACTCTTAGGTTCCTTAGATGGTGTGGAATGATAAAGACTCTCTTACGGAATAAGAGCACAAAGGAGTCTACAGAATACCTATCAGAGACGCCCAGACAAACCAGAATGCTGCATATGTTGGGGTCACAGCTAGAACATTAAACAAATGAATAGAAGAACATAAAAGGGATATCACCCAGGCAAAACGATCATCATCATCTTGCAGTGGAAGCTTTTTCTAAGAACATTGAAATATCATGGGACCAAGAAAAAGTAATAAAATCGATACTACCATATACGCAATTGATAACCATGAAATCACTGGAGATATTAAAAAGAAAAAACTCTGAAAACCTAATAAATGACAGGTTAGCTTGAGAGCCGCCCCAAGCTTGGAAGTATGCCATAGGAGAGGGAAAAGTCAGGAATAAGAAGAGCGAGACCCTCGGTAAACGTTCTATTTTTGGAACCACCCCTCCATGAACTTTATTATCTTTCATATGTGAATGTTTTTATATGTAATTTTATTTTTCTTTTACTTTTCACATTAACTTAATATCTATTATTTTTTTTGTTTTAAGATTTATATTTTATTGGTTCATCAAAGTTAGTTTAAATATTTACAGCTAAACTGTATAAGTTTTAAGAACTTTGGTTGTCATAGCAACTATAATTTATTTTTTTCTAAAAGTTTTCTATTGTTTGTCCTTCTGGTTTGAATCCATTATGAATGGAATCCTACTTGAAAATGATGTAAAAACTGAAAATGTTAGTAGTTTGTCTTAAATAAAAGTATTTTCTCTCACTGCTGAATGTGCTACTGTTATGGTTTTATGTTATTCAAAGTATAAGCAGTTTATTCTAACTATACAAATTATGAATTACTTGCATCAAAATAATGAAAAAGTTCTCATAAACATAGACCCAAAAATGCTCCAATTAAGAGAAATATGCACATTTTATAGTAATGATTTTCAAAGATTGCAAAGGAAGCATGTGTAATCAATGAAATAAATTTAAAAATCCAAAATTGACAATGTAGTTTAACATTTTTTTGTGTTTTTCTATCTTGGACTATGATGTCAAATTTTTTTTTTTAATTTCATTAATTAAATACATTTCCTTTACAATTTTTGAAAAGCACTACTATAAAATGTGCTATAAATGTAGCATTTTTGGACCAATGCCCATAAGAATTTTTTCATTATTTTTGATGTAAGAAATTTGTGGTTTGATTTTGACCCTAACATTATAAGACATCTTGTATATTGACAATGGCCACTTCAAAGCCCATTAATGGATGGCCAACACTTATAATGGGGTCAATCAGAAATGATGTAAGAAATTTGTGGTTTGATTTTGACCCTAACATTATAAGACATCTTGTATATTGAAAATGGCCACTTCAAAGCCCATCAATGGATGGCTAACACTTATAATGGGGTCAATCAGAAAGTTGAAGAATGGGGTTCAATGATCAAACTCAGATTCCTTCTGAAATTCTGGAGGTATGAGATCTGAAATTGAATCTAGATCCTCAAAAATCCTCAAGATGTCAGGCAGATGTATTACCATGCTATCCACCTGACATAATTATAAAGCAAAACTTGAACAGAATTCAAAAAATATAGTTACAGCAATGAAAGAAGGGGAAAACAGATTTCCCCTTCTTTCAGTCAATCAGAAAGTTGAAGAATGGGGTTCAATGATCAAACTCAGATTCCTTCTGAAATTCTGGAGGTATGAGATCTGAAATTGAATCTAGATCCTCAAAAATCCTCAAGATGTCAGGCAGATGTATTACCATGCTATCCACCTGACATAATTATAAAGCAAAACTTGAACAGAATTCAAAAAATATAGTTACAGCAATGAAAGAAGGGGAAAACAGATGGCTCTTGCTACTGCAGCAAAAATATTTGGTATTCCTTGAAAAAGTAAGATTCTGCATTGTAAATGGTAATACATAAAATGGATAATTAGAAAAAGGTATTATGTTTATGGTTTATTTTTAATAAAAGAGACAAAAGGCATACTCAATTGTTTAACTCTGAAAAATTAAAGATGGAATAAAAAAGGCAGAGGAAAAGATGAAGAAAGAGAGAAAACATTCTGCCGTAAGTAATGTGGCAGGTCACTACCAATCTTTGTATTGCTAGTGACACAGTGTCAATAGAACAACTAGGCCTTCTCAATTCTAAACAATCTAGATATAATAATACAGGTACTCCTCACTTAACAATTGGGTTTCGTTCTTACGACTCGGTTGTAGAATGAATTGGTCAGTAAGTGAAAAACTTGTTCCTATATTAAAATATTGGAAACAAATTTCAAATTAAAAATTTATGTCTTAATTATGCACAAAGTACAGTATTTTTCTTCAGTTTTTTTGGAATTACGAGTACGGGGAAATTACAAACAAAAGTCGTAAGCGATGCATATAAGCAAAAACCAAATATTTCATTAAAAAAAATAGTCTTAAGCTCGGACGTAAGTTCGAGCAGTCAAACCGGTAGGTCGTTAAGTGAGGAGTACCTATACTTAAATCTGTTAGCAAAATGACCATTAAACCGTAAGTCTAACATGGATAAAAAGGGCTTGCAAGTTACAGATACGTATACTCTTTTCTACAAAGAAACCTGATGCTTAAAATTAGAAAAGTCCACATCTTATCTAATTACTTATCTTAAATTATTATCTTATTACTATTCAAAAAGGATGAACAAAAAAAAATTGCTAATTTTTTAAAAATTAAGAAGATTGTGATTAATTGTATTGTGAGATCCTGGAGACCCCCAAACGGCACTCCCTTGTCTTGTAGTAATAATATGAAATTATGTTAAAATTTAAATTGAAAATTAAATGGAATTAAATTGGAAAAAAATTTGTTTAAAAATAATAATTAATTAATAAAGACTGATCAAGATAACATTAACAGGGAGCTTCGAATAAGTTCGCTAGTTCCTTGTCCATCCGTGGGAAAGTTCCTTCTCCAGATGGATGGAAAGTAGAAATAAATACGAGTTCCGTGTAAAAGAAGAGTAGTAGTTTTGGAGAGTCAAAGAGATTAGAAGTCAATAATTTTGTTAGAAAACAACAATGATGTAAGTTTTGAGCGACGAGAAAGCAACTCGTCCCGTCACGTCGGGGCAGCTGAGGGACAACAACAATGGTGACGACGAAGTGCGGAACTGTATTGTGTGTTTTAAAACCTGGAACAGGGGACAACTGTCAAACTTGTAACGGACACTTTGAATATTTGAACTTTTTGTGCTAGTGTTCGGATAACTTTCAAAGTTGGATTATTTACATAACAACAACGATGTAAGTTTTGAGTGACGAGAAAGCAACTCGTCCCGTCACGTCGGGGCAGCTGAGGGACGACAACAATGGTGACGACGAAGTGCGGAACTGTATTGTGTGTTTTAAAACCGAACTGGACAACTGTCGAACTTGTAACGGACACTTTGAATATTTGAACTTTTTGTGTTAGCGTTCGGATAACTTTCAAAGTTGGATTATTTACACGACGTAACATCGGTAAAAATCTCAGGTATGTGGAGGTCATGGAACTCACTCTCTCTCAACATTGTATTATCACACAAACGAAAATTGTAACATAGGCTAAATTAGATTTCAGTTAGAAATTAAGTAAAATTCATTGGTAATTGCTATAATCATTGTTAATTGCTATATATATTCTTGTAAATAAATATCTTATTTTGTTTATAATATAGTTATTTGAGTCAATTTCCGATCCTGGACCTCGGCGTCATGGATCCGTGCGCCAAATGCGACGGTCAAATTCGACCAATTTTGGCATCCCGACATCTTTTAACAGCGCCTACTCTCCACGATCCTCACAGTATTTATTTTTTTATATATTTAATTTTGTATGCAGATTATATAAATCATCTATTTTATATGTGCAGCTATCAAATTTCTCAAAATGATCAGTATTTATTTTTTTATATATTTAATTTTGTATGCAGATTATATAAATCATCTATTTTTATATGTGCAGCTATCAAATTTCTCAAAATGACACTTACATTAATTTGGATTTTACTACTTGCATTTTGTTTCTTAGGACTACCTATTTTATTTCTTTATTATAAATAAAACATATATATGTAAATATAGTTTTTATAAGATAAGACTTCAAATTTTAAAAAATAAACAAACATTTTTCACTTCAAATCAAAATATCCCTAAATGATTTTATTTATAATTAAATATATTTAATTTTTTCCAGTAAATATTTTATAT
>AYEL01092039.1:0-12412 GCA_000484575.1 Olivierus martensii | reverse complement strand
GTATCAATAAGTAGCATTCAAAATATTAATTTATAATCTATCTTCTTTATGTAAATTATATATTTATGTTTTAATTTCTTTACTGTTTCAAGCTACAATATACAGTATTTGTTTATTATTTGTATGTTGGTATTGCGAAAGATAGTATAAATAAATAATGATTAAAATAAACATTTAATACTAAATTTATGGACTTTGTTACTCATATAATGCGAAAATTCGTATCATACTAAATCACACCAAGCGAAAAAATGGATGGCTCAGATGGCCATTATCCTCAATAGCGGACAAATTTCTGTTCCCCAGAGGTGTCCGCTATTGAGAGGTTTCACTGTAGTATTTATTAGAAAAAGAGAAGGTACAGATATGTAAGTATACATAATGTTGGTATTACATAAAATAATAGTGTTGCAACTCTAACTAATGAGAAACTTGGGATTGCCTTTCTTTTGCAAGAAGTTCAATATTTGGTGAAAGTGATGTTGATTGCTACACGTAAGGAGCTTTCCAAATTAATATCGATAATACTTGGTTTTTTTTTTTTTTTTCATTTCATGAAATTCATTTTTGAAAAAAATTGCGCACAGCAATAAATACTGCTGAAGAGGGACATCATTTTACATATAAAATTAATTAGATTTGGATATTTATATTTGGGAACATATCTCACGTAAAAATCTTGCAGAGATACTTCACAAAACTGACTTTTCAGAACATCATTTTCCTGGAGTTCAAGTAATTCCATTTGAAGCGACATTTCTACTTGCTCCACGTCCACGTCGAAAGGTGTCATGAATAATTGGAACTGAAGTTCACGTGAACGAAAATCCTCAAATCTGGATGTAAATTCTGTATTTAGTGAAGATATCAATAGTTCCTTGCGAGGGCATTCTTATTGAAATTTTTATGGGCTGCTAGAGTGGGAAAATGATATGTATTTCCTGCACGAATCTGATTTTCCCACAATTGAAGTTTGCTTTGAAAAGATTTTAAATAGGTGAATAGCTCATGGACAAGTTGTCCTGGTTTTTGTATATTCGTATTTAGTTCGTTCAAATAGCTGGTGACATCAAACAAAAAATGCAAAATCAGACAACCATGCATCATCTCTCAAAGGTTATGGTTTTGTTGTTGTAATTTTATATATCGAATATATTTTAGAAATTGTTTATTTTTTATTAGCTAGGAAATAAATGTTAATTCCATTGAATAAACATTTCCCCATCTTTTCCTATTGAATAAACTGTCTTGCTCCACTACAGAGCAAGACTGTTCAATTGGGATGCCGTTAAAAATATTTGTTTTTAAGGCTCTTAATCTTACTGTTGAATAATAATTTCGGTATCAGTGCGTTTCATTTATAATGATATTTTCTTTAGTAAAATTTTAAGATTTTTTCACAAATATTTATGATTTTCTAACCAAAATTCTAAAACATTTCTCCCAACTCCCTCCATTTTTATTTTCTACTAAGCTGTAATTTTAATAATTTTTTTTTATTCTTTCATTTCGACATGAAAGAAGTAAAAAAGGAAAAGGTTTCTTGGTAAGTGAAAAACTAGGTACGAGTTCGTAAAACAAGGAAAGAGTGCATTTTTGACTCTGACAAATGAGAAATATTTCTGTATGCAATTAACAAAAATTTGAAATTTTAATTTTGAACTATTAATAATGCATAGCTGTAACAAATATTTTATATTGAAATTCAATTAACGAATTAGATCATAACTCTTAAATATTCACATATTTACTAATCATGTAACTAATTATTGTATAATGTAGCTTCTGTGACAATTATTTAAAAAAATGTTACGTTTAAACAATTTTTCGATGTAATTACAAAACAGAAAAGCAATGACTGTGAAGAGACAACGAATAAGAGAATAGAGAGAATTGATGTTAATTCTGTTTTCAGTTTCTATAGTACAGTCAAACCTCTTTAAGCCGCCACCATCGGTTCGAAGGTCCTCTCTGGCGGTAAAAGAGGGTGGCGGTTTATGGAGGGTTTATGGTAACATGTGAGAAAACATGTATAGACTAGAATGACATTGTTTCATTTAATAAAAAAAAAAAAAAACTCGTGCAATTACTTTTCATTAAAATCAAACTAGTGTATCATAATATTTGACATAGCTACGAAGCTAACAGTTACTTTCTATCATTTTAATTAGAACATTGAGGTTCACAAAAATTCACATTGAGGGCCGCAGTTTGACACCCCTGATATAAATAATTACATCGCAATTTTGAGTTATAATTAATTGCTTGATTGTTATTCGTCCCATTCTCCCCTGATAATAAAATTCAAGAAAATATTCAATTTATTTTGTAGACTTATTATCCGCTTTGACAAAAATAAAAAAATTTTTAATTAAATCTGCTTAATTTTTTTTATAAAAGAGATTTATAATTTAGCTATTTTAATGGCTAATATTTGAAAAAAAAAAAAAAACTCGTGCAATTACTTTTCATTAAAATCAAACTAGTGTATCATAATATTTGACATAGCTACGAAGCTAACAGTTACTTTCTATCATTTTAATTAGAACATTGAGGTTCACAAAAATTCACATTGAGGGCCGCAGTTTGACACCCCTGATATAAATAATTACATCGCAATTTTGAGTTATAATTAATTGCTTGATTGTTATTCGTCCCATTCTCCCCTGATAATAAAATTCAAGAAAATATTCAATTTATTTTGTAGACTTATTATCCGCTTTGACAAAAATAAAAAGATTTTTAATTAAATCTGCTTAATTTTTTTTTTATAAAAGAGATTTATAATTTAGCTATTTTAATGACTAATATTTGATTATTTTACTTTTCATTTCGAAGGAAAATTTGTTGAATTATCCAAGGGACCAAATTAATAAATTCGTTATCGATCTTAAGATTTTCATAACGGATATATTGAGTAGATGATTGTTTCAATAATAGCTTTATTGGCGACAATCTTTTATACTAACATAAATTATAATGATATGCCCAATAATTATTTGAAACTTTAACTGTAATAGTAATTTTTTTGTCATTTAGAGTTTATCTGAGATTGAGATACTTCGACAAACAAATGCATTTTAGTACTGTACTTAAAATAAAATTTTATTCATTTTTAGAAATTTAGTGAATTACAATGATTTACTTTATATTTCAAATAATATTTTGAAAATACGTTCAAATAGTTCAGAGCTTATGCATTAATTAAACAGTACTTAACGGCAGTTTTTGCTTCTTCCAATTCCGTAGTATTTGGTTGTAGGAAATCCTGGAAAAAAAAAACAATCAATTTTCTAATATTACAATAATTACATTAAAAATAGTAATTTAATTAATATCTTACCTTATATTTGGTTTGTAAACAATTCAATACCTAAAAATAATGAAATAGGCTTTAATTCTTTTGTTAATTTATATATAAAAGAATCAGTGATGCTATTTTTACAAAAACGTAAAATTTACAAAAGTAAAAAGCATAAATTGCCAGATAATCCATGAAAGATTAAAATTCACAAAAGCAGAAAAACATTATGATTGGGTAATTAAATTTATTAGTATATAATCAGTGGTAAGAAAGAAAAACGTAAAGTAATCTTACGTATTCGTCATCTTGCACATAATCTACACAAATAAGTAATACTAGCGAATCTGATTTCCCTTCAGTACCGTAATAATCATTAACACATTCGTAAATAACATCGGTGAACTGAAATATATACTTTTGTCAAATAATTTTTTTAAAAATTCGCGTTATAAATAGATAGGTGATATAAAATATCCCAAACCGTTCTTAATAGTGAACTTCTATCATTAATACATATGAAGAATCTCTTCATATATTCACGAGGAATCTCTAAGATAAAACAACAAAATATGAGAAAAATAAAATAATATTATGATTTTTAGATTACTTACGTAAACAGAATCTCTTCATATATTCACGAGGAATCTCTAAGATAAAACAACAAAATATGAGAAAATAAAATAATAATATGATTTTAAGATTACTTACGTAATCTTACTGCAAATTTCTTTTTGATATTCGTCGTCGATAATTTCTTGGATATCGTTGCAAATAGCAAAATTCCCAAGA
The DNA here is from genome assembly GCA_000484575.1 of Olivierus martensii. Classification (NCBI taxonomy): domain Eukaryota; kingdom Metazoa; phylum Arthropoda; class Arachnida; order Scorpiones; family Buthidae; genus Olivierus; species Olivierus martensii. The sequence goes on along the minus strand of AYEL01092039.1, from coordinate 8,319 downwards.
AGTGCAACAAGGTACAAAAATGTGCAAATCTTCTTCATGCTTACTCTCTTGAAATAGTTTTAATTACTTTTGTGTTGAAAAATTTTTCTTACTATGCATTAAAGTAATTATATTTCTAATAAACTGATAGTGAGCTCTATCGAAAAATCGGATGTTGTTAACAATTTCCTTTTCCTAATGAGCAATTCTCCGGAATTTTGATTTGATTTTGTTTTTTGCTCGGGCAAGTGTTTCGGACTGATTATTCCAAGAAACCTTTGAATAGAAAATTATTTTAATTGAATCACTTATACATTTGATGCGTTTGATTTATTTTGTAAAATCAAAATAATTCATAATTTCTTATATTTGTTGTATGTTATCGATAACTTGCTTGCTAAATCTCTACAAATACAAATTCTGTTCTTATAGATATCTATTTATATTGAATACTGTTCTTTATAATATTAAATTTTAAGTATATTTTTATATAGAGACTTTATCGTAATTTCTCCATTAAAATAATAGAATTAAATATATATGAAACTTCTAATTTAAATGGTGGTTAATTCGGTTTAATATAATCGTATTAAAACAGATAATTTAAGAATTTATTAAAGTTATATTAAACAATATAATCGTGTTATTCTGATAGGCGAATGTTCAGTGAAAAGCGTAACAAGCGCTGAACTACGCCAGAATACTGGACAATATATTTTTAATTTTTTCTAAAAAGTATTAATTAATAATAAATATTTCAAGATTTATTATTAATTTATTGTTAATAACATACAAGTAATATTCAATTAGCATAAAAGCATAAATTAGTTACAGTTTAACATGATGTCACACGAATGTTTGTGTTTTCCTTTAAACGTCTTTCGTTTGGATTATTTTAGGTTAGCTGCTACTTTACAAAGCGGCCATCCAGCAGACGATTATTTTAAAAAATTGATCTGTTGTTATAATATTAATTAATAATAAATATTTCAAGATTTATTATTAATTTATTGTTAATAACATACAAGCAATATTCAATTAGCATAAAAGCATAAATTAGTTGCAGTTTAACATGATGTCACACGAATGTTTATGTTTTCCTTTAAACGTCTTTCGTTTGGATTATTTTAGGTTAGCTGCTACTTTTCAAAGCGGCCATCCAGCAGACGATTATTTCAGAAAATTGAACTGTTGTTATCATCACTTGTATTCAATTCACTACAACTGATTATAAAAAGAAATCAGTTGTAGTGAATTGATTGTTTTTCATACAATAAGATTTAATGAATTAATCTGTTAATACTGCACTTCTTTGATTATTTATAATTTCTAAATAAATCAAAAACAAAAGTTTCAAATTATAACTTGGTGTAGTAAAAATATATTAGTATTTTAAGATATTTTTACGTAGCATGTAATTCAAATTAAAACAAAAAATAAATTGCTGCAGTTTTTTTCTTTGCGTTGCCAATTAGAAAGAGGAAATCATTAGCCATATCCGAAATTTGATAAAGTTGTAATTTTAAATTAATATAATTTGATAATTTTCAAGCTGCGTTTTAGCTATTAACTTCGCATTTCTGGACTATTAAGTTCCATCTGAAATAAGCAGGTAAAATGAAAAATATGTTTTCCTTGCTAATATTCTTAACTGCGTTTTGGGGAATCAGAGCATTTTCAAAAGAAGAAATGAGAGCGACACTTTGCAGTAAGATTACAATTTAGCCAATATATTTAATAATTTAATTAAGTTCATTCTATGTGTATTATTTTATTATTACAGAATACGATAATAAATTTCTATGGCCATTCTTTGAATGCGCCCTCCAAAAATCTCCTGCAATATATAAAAAGGTAGAATATGAAGCTACAGTATTACATTTTCTAAAACATTAACTTGGAAAAATCTCAGCAAACTATTTAAAAACTTTTCGCTATTGTATAATGATTATTTGAAATTACTTTCTTTTTTTGCAGATAGGCAATATTATATATCACTGTAGCAAGAACGCTTATAAAAATAGTGGAATAATAAGTTGTCTGTGGGTATTCTGGTGTTATGATCCTAAACATTCTAAAGTAAGATTTTATTTATATTTCCTTCTCGTGATACATCCTTCCTTTTCAGCCTTAATATGTGAAAATTAAAAGAAAAATATATACAAAATTAACATATAATTAACATTACTGCTACGAAATGTATATACAGTTAGTCCTCGACTTACGAAGGTATTCCGTTCCATTGTCTCCGTCGTAAGTCGATTCTGAAGTAAGTCCACGTTTTTTTAATTCTTGATTTGTTTGATTCTGTTTTACTATTTTAATAAATTAATGTTCTCTTTAACTGAAAATGGTTAAACAAGGATTTCCTCGCCTTCTTTTTTACTTTGGTATTTTCATTAGAGTAGGCCTATTATTTCTCTTACTGGACATGACAGATTTACGAGGAAATAGAATAATAAAGCTTTGCTTGCCGACTAATGGTAATACTGTGATGCGTGTACAAAAGCAATATGTTACATGCATGTATCTATAAGCGTCAAAGTTGAATTAGTAAATTTTTAATAATAATTTCAGGCCGTCATAAGTCGAGGACTACATGTATATTCAACTTAAGTAAAAACAACAAAAATATTTTTCTGTCTTTCTGCTGTTAGGAAACAATGTTTGATGAACAGAATTAGTCAAGACAATGTACCAATTTTAAATGTGTAGCAATACTCCTATACTCAAAAGTTAATGATCGGAAAGCGCCATTTTATCAAATTATGAGTAGAATAGAAAAAATCGTTTTTAAATTAAATATGCACAACCACTCATGAATAATGATTAAAGCTGATTAAAAATTTTAATAAAGCTATAGGTTTTAGATGTTTTTTTTTTTAATTCATCTAATCAATATGAACTGCACTGCTATATGCAACTATTTAGACTTTAATGGATTCATTACAAGTTTAATGTAGACAATTAATATTATCAGATTTATAAATAATTAATGTGTTAGGTTCTTCTTATTTTGGGTGATCATTTTATGCTGAATAAGCAAACAAATAAATTCTAAATTAATATATGATGCATAATAGATTAATTATCGGAAATGGTGTTCTATTAATTAGCATATGATTCACAGGTAACTGCTGTATTAAATGCTATTAGAGTTCCGGAAATTCTCTTTTTATTCTTTACCCTGTATACAAAATTAAAATTATAAATCATATTAGAGCAAAACTACATTGTATAAATATTGTGTTCTGTGAAGTTTTTGCAATTTTCTAATAAATTTAGAACTAAAACGTTCTATAGAAATAACGTGTTATACGGTTGTTAATTATAGGCTACAATATTCATATAATAGTTCAAGCTAAATTTATATGTCAGAATAGGATAACATGATAACCAGAAAATACAACATTCTTATTTATAAATTTGCAATCGTTAATCTTCTATATTAAACTTATGCTGAATCATTAAACAATTGTATATGGTAATATATTTATATATATTAACGTCATTTAATAATCACCGATGAAATTTATATTAATCCGATATCTTTACTCACTTTAAAATATTTGACGGATTCAGAGGTAGCCAAATTTTTAGTTCCTTGAAGTGCAATAATATTTAATATTGAGAATATTAATTTTTCAGTTCAATTCTTATTCCTGTTTTTGTTTTTAAATTATAAACATATCAAAAATATTAAAATATTATAGTTAGGTTGAAATTAATTGTAATTATTCGCAGATGCAAAGCTGTTATCAAGAACAAATGAAAGTAAGACACGAATTTTTTCTCATTATTTTATTTGCAAAGTAAATGCTTGATACAAAAGTAATAATTTCTTTTCTTATAAGAATGTTAGATATCCAAATGATGCCGAAAGAGATAAGTTTGCTGAAGTTGTTGCATATTGTTTAACCGCTGGGTAATCATTATTATTCTTTCTAGTATAATATAATATAAATTCGAAATTTATTGATATTTAACTTTTTAATCTTAATGAATAATATCCATTTAAATTATGTTTAATTTTCTAAAATATTCTTACAATTTTGATGAAATTGTATTTTTTAATTATTATTAGATTTAAACCTGAACATACAATAAGCAAAGGTAAGTAATATATAATAATATACAGCAATACCTCGCATAGTCCGGTTAATTGGTTCCTCTTTCTTACCGGACTAATTGAAACCGGACTATTCGAGGTACGTAACCTACGGGAAAAGTTATAATTGGTTCCAAGAAATTTTCGATTTGCTCATGATTTTTTAAATCGTAAATTCTTACATTAATAATTAAGTCATACGCATTAAACATTAAAAATCTTTTATAAAGATTTATAATAGACAGAAGGGGACAGAAAGTAGGCCCAAGCCCATAAAAACGAATAGATAAAGAACGCTCGTCCAGCACGTGAACGTATTCGCTTTCTCCAAGTCGGCCGCTCGGTGCCATTCCAAACGCAGAGCGGCACTCAGAGTAAAGGCAGATTCTCACTTGTCAATAGAACTAATCTCAATAATTAAATTATTCTAGAAGTTTAAAAATATGGTATATACTAGACCAATATAAGGCGTTTTGGACCAAATATGGCGCAGCACGAATATACTCTCTATTTAGTGTCCTAAGCGCGGTTTTGACGTCATACCGCGGCGTAAAAATCGCTACCCTCCATGAATTCAACTTTTCCGCGATGGTAAAATCCGTCGAGATAATATCCACCAATGAAATCCATGCATTTTGTGACGTTGAATGTTGGTAACCTTGACAGTCAAGATGGCGGGATTCTTTGTCATTAAATCTCATCTCTTTAATCAAGATTGCATAGAAACATTGCTCGTATTTCTTCTTATAATATATTCTATCCAACATTTTCCCTTCCTCAATTTTGATTCAGTTTCCTTATTTATTGCAGCTGTTAACAACATTTCGTAAACAGTGAGTGCCTTTCGTTGCTTAGCGTCCCTTTTGTTTTACATGAAATGAATCATGGGAACAGCACTAAGAATCTTGGGGAAAGCGAAGCTTACCGCGAATGTAGAAATCCGCAAGCGGAATTGCTCCCGCGGTATCTGCGATGGTTTTTGACTGTTTCGCTTTCCGCAGCGGATAGGGGGAACCAACCTTTAAACTCTTTGCGTTCGGCCTCGTTCTCGCAATTCTCTGACATAGTCTAGTAGTAGTAGTAGTAGTAGTAGTAGTAGAATAGCCTACCCAGCCCAAGCACTGCGACCAACAGTGGTCTATTGTGCACCCCCAATCAAATCATCCCAATAGTAGTCCTGTCTTAAGAACAAACAACAGTATTTTCCTCAATGGGACAGTGACATTGTCTAGCAACCAAACTTTTGTTTAACATTTGAAATATATACTGCATTAACTTATTTTTAAAAATATTTTGAAGATTGAATTCAATAGTATTATTATTATTTTTTATTTTCACTTTCCAAATCGATTAACTCCCTCAGTCACACAAAAATTGTAATAAAAATTACGATTACTCCAAGATATACTATCTTATTCATTTTATATGTCATTAGATAAAAGCTACATTTGTAATAATATATTCTACAATGTTTATTTGAATTTATATTTAAAGGGAATTTTAAAAAACAATGTGTATTATTTTATCATTTTTCTCTACTTTTTGTTTTGTGGAGTCAATCGATCTGGCAAGTGAGCGGCTCATATATACATCGATGTACTGTATTCATATCATACCATGTATCATACGGATTGGGATTCATGCACAGAGCTCTATGGATCCTTGGTGGATTCATATTCATATATAAATCTCTGATGGCACTTATTTGAACTATGAGTGAATAACATTCATGATAACCATAATGATAACATTTCACCGTAGATCGATGCATTTCACTAAGAAGTAATTATAAAATAATTATATTTTCCTCTTTAAAGTTTGTATATCGTAAAAAATCGATATATAAATTTAAAATTCCTGAAAATTTCTAATGCCGTTTTTGTAACACGATTATCGAACATGCAACTCCATAAATTCTAATAATAGTACAATGACTTTCTTTCCAAGTTAGAAAGAAAATATTCACCCTTTTAGCCAAATATTATTGTTTCAAACACATTTTGGTTTTAACACTAATACTTTGAAGTGTTTGATGCATGATTTTCATGTGGAGAAAAAATTTTAATAAGGCATAAATTTTTCGAAGTCTCCATCTGTCGGACGTAAAGGGAACGGATCGATGGCCATCCCATCGTTCTATTCGCAGCTGGTCAATGGCGAACACGAAGCGATGTTGATGATGATGGACGAGTGTCCAAATTCTGTCCAAAATCATACGGGTCCAAACTCTCCTCCATCTATAGGAGCCATAAAAACGACCCAGGACGATATACAACAACAGCAAAGACCCAGATATTCTATTCCCGGCATAGTTCACTTTATCCAACACGAATGGACGAGGTTCGAAGCCGAAAGAGCCCAATGGGAGGTAGAAAGAGCAGAATTACAAGTAAGTCAAACAGATTAATAGTTTTAAAATAAATAGTAAACATAATATGAATTAATGTTGCCTTCGATCGCCTTGTTGGTTTTTGACATTTCCCTGTCGGCCATCTTGCTTTTCAAAATGGCGAATGATATTCGAATTTTGTTATCTTTAATTTTCTCCACTTCTGACTATACCTTCGTTATCGTCGATCTACCGAAACACGCTATCGGTTGAAAAATCCATTAATATCATTATCAGGAATGTATATGTAATGCATCTTCTAACTATTATAAAAATCTACATATTAATATAAATTCAAAAAATTTTTTAATCCTCAAGTTTTAATTAATTTATTATTCGACTTTTGTCAGTTTAATGACAATGAAATTGATGTTGATATCTATACAATATAAGTTTCTAATAGATTTTATATATAATTAAAAGATTTCTGATTCATACCCATTTTTCTTTCATTATAATAAGGAAGTTTTCAATTTTAATCTTATAAAATGTTGTGATTCAAAATTAAGCGATATTTATTCTTTTGTCTTATATAAAAGTATCCATTTGAATGATTTTTAATCAGATTGCAAAATCTGTTTAAAGGTTATTTCACAGATCCTAGGAAAAAACTTTATTGCTATGCAAAAAAAATAATAATTTTGTAAATTTTTTTTATTTACTAAATGATAGATGCTTTCTTTTATGACTTGGAATTAAATTAATATAGCATCATTAAATGAGAATATAGTGTGTATGATAGCATTCTGAGATTCAATCTTTTTTTGCATCTAATGTTTGATAGTTATTTTAGTATTATAATTCTTGATAGTAAAGAAATATTTCATCTAATGTTACTCTATAATGTTGATTAGTTCTGAAAAATAATATTACTCTTGATGTTTTTTAGTAACTACAAATATAAAAAGATATTAATTAATTGTTATAAGGACATATATGATATATATTATTGTCACTTAACTAAAAAAAATTTATTCAGCTATTTTAACATTAACTATTCAAAATTTTTTAAGTCAAAATATATATATATATTTATTTATTAATATCATTTGACTCTGAAAACAACAAATCAGATGATATATTTTTTAAAGATATATTTTATTTGCAATGGTTTAAGACTGAAAAGTGTATTTTTAAAAATGTTAAAAAGTTAATGATGAAAATCACTATCAATTCAATTTTTTAAATATTCATAATATAAGAAATTTAAATTTCAATCTAAATCTGATTTTTACTTCCAGTGAGAAACCTGGCTTCAAATAAATATTCTTTGATTTTTAATTATATTACTATTGATCATATTAAAAATAAATCATAAATATGAACTTATTCTGTTTTTTCATTCTGAAATCACAATTATATGAAATTTATTTATTTTACATGTAATGTTATTTTCTGTTTTCAGATATAAATTTTACTTCAGTTTCAGCTTTTAAATATGTAGCAAATAAAGCATTCATAAATTTGAAGTTATGAATTTTTGTTGTTAACTTAAGTCATATGAACTAATTCATTATCAAATGAATTATATAATAGTGATAGAAAAAAATTGCTTTGGCATATTTCCAAAAGAAGATTCACATAATTTTTCATATTAGAAATTAAATATTTTATACAAATTTTTTGAATATTCATAAATCTTTTAGAAATAAGTATGTTCATTTTCTATAGATTAGATGCAACAAATATATTATTCTCTTCTGGAAATGACAAAGCATTATAAAGACTTCTATTAAAATAGGCATTTTTAAATATATAATAACTGATTAAGTTTATCAAGTTATGTGCATAAATTTAAATTTTTTAAATTATGAAAAATTATGAAATTTAAATATTTTTTTTT
>AYEL01092038.1:0-16086 GCA_000484575.1 Olivierus martensii | reverse complement strand
TTTATATACTATTTTGTTATTTTAAGTTTGGTATTACAAAAATCATATTTAGAAATTCAGTAAATACGAGAATTCTGCTTATACTTATACGAAAAAATTCAGCACTATTAGCAGTGAAGCAAGCAAAATTTATTATAGAAAATTTCACTAACGTTTTCGGCAGTTACGCCATCATCAGGTAAAATATTCTGATGAATATTCAGAGAATATTTTACCTGATGATGGCATAACTGCCGAAAATGTTATTGAAATTTTCTCTAATAAATTTTGCTTGCTTTACTGCTAATAGTGCTGAATTTTTTCATATAATATAGAAATTCAGTTTTTAATAATAATGCAAATATCTATACATATATTTTATATTGAAATTTACAGATTATAAATTATAAAATTATATTGTACTGACTTTTTTGTAACAATATAAATTTTTTACATGTAATTTCTTTCCTATATAAGAAAAATTCAATATTTTCAGCTGCCTTTCTACTTAAAATAAATGAACTTTACCGCACAGCATGCTAATCTAAATTTTTTATTATAATGTGACAAAAACCTTATATTTATATATAAATATTTGACAGAGTTATATCTTAATCTATTTTACTATAATTTCAAGAAAATTTCAACTAGAATTTTTACTTCTATGATATTTAATGACAGAGTTTTGAATTATTTTGTTGTTAGTGTATTAAACAAAGGTATGAATAAAAATTAAAAAAATAAAACATACCATTACTCTGATATATGGATTGGATTTTATTGAAATATTCCTAACATAACAAATAATAATTAAATTATCGCTGAATATAAAATACAAAAACAACTCCTGTAAAGAAAAAACTGTTTGCCTACAGTTGAGTTTAACATTATAACTTTTAAATAATACATCAGTTATTAAAATCATAAATTAATTATATTTAAATAATGATGAAAAAAAATATAAAAAGTTAATGGAATAATTTTTATAATATAAACAAATAACAAATAAGTTAAAGGAATAATTTTTATAATGTAAACAAAAAACAAATATAAAAAATTACTAAATTATGCTAATTTATATTCCTCTAAGAATATAGCTATTCAGATTAATTTTTTATAGTTTTATTATACTCCATTTATAAGAAAATTAAATATTATTAATAAGTTGTTGAAAATTTATTTAAGGTATATAATTAAATAACTTTTTGTAATAATAATAATTTTAAGCTGAATTAAAATATATGTATCTTATTGAACATGTTATCTGCATAATGTTTGATTATGCTGATAATATCTTTTATTCCTTTTTGTCTTTGCTGCTGTCTATTTGTAATTATGCTATCTATAATACAAAGTTTTTTTGTATCTTTCATCAATATTGATTGATTCTAAACATATTCTATTTAGTTTTTATTCTTCTTCTGTATAATTGCTGAATCATTAATTTGAATTTCAAAGATTTACCATTATCATTTTGTTTTATTTTGAAATATTCTTTATTTTTAGAGAGATGTTTTAACTAAAATATTTATGCAATGATTTTAACAAGTAAATGCATATATAATTTCAAATAATTTTAATACTTTTGATTATTATAAAATAATTGATTAAATAAATGATTTTATTACATCGATCTTTAAATCTCTTAATAAAATAATTCATAATTTGTGTACATTATCATCATTTTAAAACTCCTGGATAATACTTTTACATAATTTAAAAATGCTTAAATTCTATAAACATTCTTTTATATAAGCACTTCTCAAACTTTTTACACTTGGTGACCCCTTTTACCTGAGAAAATATTTTTGCAATCCTGGGTATAGACAGGGCCGTGCGGTGCTATGAGGTAAAGAGGTGGCCACCTCAGGCAGCACTGTAAAGCTACGTTTAGACGGTTCCTCTCTGCATGCAACGTTGTATGCAGAATGACACTTGCCTCAAGGTGTAACAGCTGCATGAGGCATACAGCTTGTCCCTTCGTGTTCACATGTGGAGGACATATTGCAGACAATGCCGACACGAAGAGAGTTGTCTGCTGCCGCTCAACTCACACGAAGAGACCTGAGAGTTGTCTGCTGCCGCTCAACTCACATGAAGAGAGCTGTCTCTGCCGTTGTAGCGGCAGCTACTGTTATCATTTTAAATGACAGAAGGAAAAGAAGAAAAGGTAACTGCACAGCTGAGTTTTGTCAAAGTTTTGAAAGCTTCCTAGAAGTCAAAATAATTGTTTTACGAGTTAAATGATTTATGCAGTCTGTTTTTGTGCGTTATTTTTTTTAATTACATTTTTTTAATTAATTTTTATTTGTTATATGCATTTGTTAAAAGTTTTTTTTATATATTGCACAAATTTTTATATAATTCATTCACACTGAACATTGCTTCACAGGCGGCGCTGTAGTTTATCAGAGAGTCGAGAAGATTCAAATACTTCACGACTAATCATGTGAAGTGTTCAACTTTTCTAGACTCCATTCACTGCCCAATCCTAGAATTATGTATCGAACATTTTAAGAACTTATACGATATTCTTAGAACAAATTCAAAAAAATTTTCTTTTAAAATTAATAATTAACATTAAATGGGTATAGGTTTTAAACAATATTACTTGAAAAAACATTACTTTATAACATTTAAATGTTATATATTTTTAAGTGCTAGAGTTTAAACTAAAATCGTTTACGTCAGATTTACGGCATAGCGCCATGCTGGTGAAATATCTTCCGGGGGCCTATCATTAATAAGATCTTTGCGTTTTTCTCTTAATAGTATTTCAAGCGATTCTGCCAAATATTTATCTTCATAATTGTTAACACTTCTAAGTACTCTAGCTTCATCCCATTTAATACTTACATCATTTTCGTAAGCTCTTCTTGCCAAAGCAGTTACGGTGTTGCCTTGTTTAATATCGTTTCCGTGTTCCTTCAATCTCTCACTCAAACTTCTTTCTGTTACACCTATATATGATTCTTCTTTACCTTCATCTCTATTTATAACAGGTATCCTGTACTATTTCAATACAACTTAAAATTGCTTTCAACTTATCTTTTAAATATTATAAATAACAGCACTATACACAGTTAGACGTATTAGAAATTTATTTACCACTATTACATGCTAACGTTTTCAGTGACATGGCACCATCATCAGGCATTCTAACAACCATTAATTCATTCCAATTATAGATAAACAAAATTGCTATGGTATTTAAATAATATTTGGAATAGAATACATTAAATTTATATTCTTCGAATACATTTCAAATTTACGTAAACGTTCGAATAACTACAGTGCACAAATACTAAACTACAGTACAGTCAAGCCTGTTTTTATGCAGTCTGTTTTTGTGCGTTATTTTTTTTAATTACATTTTTTTAATTAATTTTTATTTGTCATATGCATTTGTTAAAAGTTTTTTTTATATATTGCACAAAAAAAAAACAACGCCCAAAAACGGACCGCATAAAAACAGGTTTGACTGTATAGTAGCTTTACCGAATCATAATTATAGATTTACAAGAAAAATATTCTAAACATATACAAATTATAAATTAGAATTTAAAAATTTTTTTTAGACGGTATCCTGTATACCCCGGCTTTCTCTTCATGGCTCCATTTATCTTTTTCGTTTCTAATTAGGTCAAAAACAGTAGGTGCTCTGATTGTAGCGATTCTTTTATTTCTAAAAATAATAATACTTAAAAGCCCTCTAGCAGTCAAAAGATTTTATTCAGTAACGTTTTCAACACACATGGCATCTTATTCAGCTGATACAACATGACTAACCTTGCTACACTAGAACAGGAGACCTAACTACATAAAATAAACAAACACAACAAAGATTTAAAAGTCAGGTCTACATCTGGAAGTGCTCTCTTTAGTACCACCTGCCAGTAAAGCCATACATTTATTATGTGACTAATCTTCTAGGAATATATTAAGTATATTATAAACAAAAGTGATACAAAATTATACAAATTTTAAAAATTATTCAAAATCACGAATTAAAAGTACGTAGTTATCTGCAATCATTAAAAAATTAAAATTAAAAATAAAAACGTACATGACAAAGTAGAGAGGAATTTGTGTAAGGAGAAGACATGGACAAGTAAATCTGATACCTTTAAGCTACGTTTAGACGGTGCAACTTTTCAATGCAACAAGACGCATGCAAACTAGGCGCACGAGAAGGCATGCAAGGGCACATGCCTCAAAATCTGTTGCAAGACTAGGCGCAACAAGGCGCATGTGTTCCCCATCCTAGTTGGGTTACACATGCAACTAGTCTTGCAACATCTTGTTGTTTTAATTCTTTTAAACTTTTTTCTCATTACAAGACATTATTTTTTCTCATATTTTTCTTCGATTTATGGATTGAGATGTAGAGAAAACACTTCAATTTATTGAACGTAGCTTTAAGCTACATTTAGACGGTGTCTCTCTGCATGCAACATTGTATGCAGAATGACACATGTCTCAAGGCACAACAGCTGCATGAGGCATGCAGCTTGCCCCTTCATGTTCACATGTGGAGGACATATTGCAGACAATGCCGACACGAAGAGAGTTGTCTGCTGCCGCTCAACTCACACGAAGAGACCTGAGAGTTGTCTGCTGCCGCTCAACTCACATGAAGAGAGCTGTCTCTGCCGCTGTAGCGGCAGCTACTGTTATCATTTTAAATGACAGAAGGAAAAGAAGAAAAGGTAACTGCACAGCTGAGTTTTGTCAAAAAACTTTCGAAAGCTTCCTAGAAGTCGAAATAATTGTTTTACAAGTTAAATGACGTGTTGACCAAGCCCTGTGGGTAGAAAAGTTTGCCAAAAACATTGGTGGGTTAACTAATTGTACTCTAAGTTATAAAAGGAATCTGCAGTTAAGTAGAAAGTGTAAAAATATTTAATGTTAAACATACTACTTACAAATTATTTTCATTTGCCAAGCTTTCAAAGGCATTCATTTTTAATAATAAAAATTGTCAGTTGTGATGCTGTATTTTTTTATTTCAGCAGAACTATTCAGCAGAAGATCCACATTTTTTTAAAAAACTTTGGTGTGTTCCTGGTGAAAATATGATCCTCAAAGTATATGAAATTCCTTTAACTAATCACTCATTGGGTAGGGAAGAGTTGTATATAGGGTATACTACAAATAGGATAAAAGAACATAAGACGGACCTCAAGTACAGTAAACTCTCCACTGCGCTAAGCCAGAGATCGCTGCTGCACGCTGTTGAAGTGCAGAGGGGTAGAGCAAGAATTATCCAGCTAGATGAAAAGAACTAGGGCAGGAATATGATTGAAGCATTAGAAATCCTCAAAAAGAAAAAGAAAGGATGTGTGATAAATTTCACAAAACTGGAAATGATCCCTAGTGTGTGGAGATGGTTATTTAAAGTCAGCAAAGCAGATTACACTATGGTCCGTTTTCGATACTCCTGTAAGGGTACACTGCTTGTTGTGAAAGATTATTACCTTTTTATTTTTTATTTTTATTTTTAATTTTTTAATGATTGCAGATAACTACATATTTTCAATTTCATGATTTTGAATAATTTTAAAAATTTGTATAATTTTGTATGATTTTTGTTTAAAATATACTTAATGTATTCCTAGAAGATTAGTCATGTAATGAAATGTATGGTTTTACTGGCAGGCAGTACTAAGGAGAGCACTTCCAGATATAGATCTGCCTTTTAAATCTTTGTCATGTTTGTTTATTTTATGTAGTTAGGTCTCCTGTTCTAGTGTAGCAGGGTTAGTCGTGTTGTAGCAGCTGAAGAAGACGCCAAGTGTGTTGAAAATGTTACTGAATAAAATCTTTTGGCTGCTAAAGAGCTTTTGAGTATTATTATTTTTAGTTTGTGTTTAGTGCAGTCTCATTGAACTTATATTATTCTTTTATTTATTTTCTTAATAATATCTTTTACTGTTTTACACCTAGATATATAAAATGGAATATACTGGTCAGTAATAGGCCGATCCTGATTGTCTATCAATTGAGCTCTCGGGTTTCTATCATTACTTCTTTTTATCTATATCTCTCTTATACTTTATTCAGTATGGACTTCGTGAATTTCATAGTATAACCATGTTTCCTGCCTACGTTAAACATTTTAGTTACTTCTTCCTGTCCTTCAGTCGTGTTTGTGTGGGTGATGCTTCTCTTAAAATATGATTAGAAGGCAGCTTTCTTGTATGAGATTGGATCTTCTGACCTAATCTCATACAAGAAAACTGCCTTCTACACATATACATATACTGTTGCCTCAACTGAAATCTTACTTAAAGATATAGAAGAGCAAACACCTGGACATGAAGTTATTATCATTTTAGATTTTTAAAATTTATATCCGTCAATAATTAAAACAGGCATTATTGTAGATCTGCCTTTTTATTACATTTTTACTTCGTAACTTTTTGACAATATTCTAAACTTTTTAAAATAAAAATTATAAAACAAACATCTAAAACATAAATCTTAAAAATACATCCAAGCAGTTATTCCATGGAGCAGATATGCATTTTGGCTTGTTTATGCTCTCCTCAGTCTTTTCACAAAATAACCGCAATAATTTACATAATCTTAATCAAACATAATTTTAAATTTAAAATAATCCAAATTTTGAATAAAAATAAATTTAGAAATGCCATTTCGTTACATAGGCCTTTTTTTCCATAAATTGTACATAAATTCTTGGCGTAGGCAATACAAATTTGTAAATAATTAAAACAGGCATTATTGTAGATCTGCCTTTTTATTACATTTTTACTTCGTAACTTTTTGACAATATTCTAAACTTTTTAAAATAAAAAATTTAAAACAAACATCTAAAACATAAATCTTAAAAATACATCCAAGCAGTTATTCCATGGAGCAGATATGCATTTTGGCTTGTTTATGCTCTCCTCAGTCTTTTCACAAAATAACCGCAATAATTTACATAATCTTAATCAAACATAATTTTAAATTTAAAATAATCCAAATTTTGAATAAAAATAAATTTAGAAATGCCATTTCGTTACATAGGCCTTTTTTTCCATAAATTGTACATAAATTCTTGGCGTAGGCAATACAAATTTGTAAATAATTAAAACAGGCATTATTGTAGATCTGCCTTTTTATTACATTTTTACTTCGTAACTTTTTGACAATATTCTAAACTTTTTAAAATAAAAAATTTAAACTTAGTGAATAGAAGTAAAGCAGTTTTATTAGTTTTATTATTTTATCTTTGTATTTGAGTGGTCTGTTGAGCCAGTAGAATGATTCTACGCATTGTGAAAAAGTACTGTAAATTTAAGAAGAAACTTATGAGAGCAAAGGAGACATGGACCTTCCTCAAAGAATGTAAAATAAACGGCGTCTTACCAATCGTCTATATACCGCATCAACTTGCCCTTAACCTCCAAGAAGATTTTAAACAACACTAAGAATATCTGTTTTAAGTTTGCTATGACTGATGCAAAGAGAAGGTTTTATCGTCTTAAGTTCATCGTGAATAATATACTACTTGACGTCAGTGCATCACCTAATACGCAAATATCAGAACGGATTTCAGAATTCGACACTAGTATGGTTCCTTTTCAAAGCAATCTTCGTGTTAAGCATATTAAAAAGTTAAGATGGATCTTCCGAAACCAACTCAATGCTAAAAGTAACCCTTCTCTACCGCTTGAAGATGTTGTTACTATTCTAGATGATATCGCAGTTCCGCCTTTCGCAGCTGAGCTCTTTCGTAAAGGCCCGTCATGCGCATTTTTTTGAAGCGCTCAACATTTTAGATGACATACCTGTTTTTGAGAGACTAGTTGAACCACTAGAAGATTTAGAAGCTGAGAAGCTCAGATGGTCTTTTATTAACGAGCACAATAGACTGAAGAACCGTAAACACAAACCTCCTATTGGCAGCCTCCCATTATACGACGTAAAAGTCCAGCAAACGCGAGATTGGTTAGCCGATGAAGAATTAATCATTACAAGAGATGATAAGTCAAAGAAGATTGTTCTGCTAAAGAAAAGCTCGTATGACGCCCATATTATGCAGTATATACATGAATCTAGGGTGGAAGTTCTACCTAAAAATCCTACGAATGCACTGACAGCAAAGGTCACTAGACTTCTAAAACGTAATAATTTACCGGATTTTATTTGTACGAAAAAGATTGTCAACCCAGCATGCCCTCGTATATTTGCGTACATTAAGACACATAAAGACCTTGTGTCAGCTCGACCGATTGTAGAAAAAATGCATTCACCAACATATAATATTGAGAAATGGCTGGCTAAATGGTGCCACAACTTTTTAACACCGTACTCTCTTAGTATATACTCTTCCACTGAATTTTTAAGCAGATTAAGGTAGCTCCGCCCATCCTCTAATAGTGTTATGACAGTATTAGACTTTGAATCACTATATCCTTCTCTCAATCTTAACGCCACCTGCCTTTTGCTTTATAGGTTTTTGATTGAATACACCCCTACTGAGTACCAGGACCACGCACTTCTTCGTGAAATCGCGTATATAATCTGCCATGAATCCTTCTTCGAGTATGATGGTATATTTTATAGGCAGCTCTAAGGGGTACCCATAGGAAGCCCTATGACAGGAATCCTCGCTGAATTAGTAATTAGGGAAGTAGATAAGTAAATAAAACAGCACTAAAAAGCAAGTATAAGTTTACCAATTAAAAACTTATACTTGCTTTTTAGTGCTGTTTTATTTACTTATTTAAGAAACTAAGCAAGTAGTTTACTTTATTAGGGAAGTAGAGTCGCAGTTTAGCATAAATCTTTTTAATGATATTTTATTATACTGTAGATATATTGATGATATCTTTATTCTTTGGCAGAACAATCATAGAGCAGTTGACATTATACAACTTTCCAAAAAAGAGTATGGGCTTACATTAAAGCTTACCCAGGTTAGTCAGAGTCATGTGAATTTTTTAGATGTTAATATTGTTGCTTCAAACAGAACCTTCGGTACAACTGTTTATGTTAAACCTACTGCGGCTCCGGTTATCATACCAAAATGATCCTTTGACCCCTGGGCATTTAAGAAAGCTGCTTTCACTTCCTATTTTAACAGATGTCTCTCACATTGTAGCAATAATACCTTCCTTAAAGCAGAGGTAAATAGAATCTTTGCTATAGGCAGTAAACATGGATACAGAACAAATTTATGTGGAATCTATATCGGAAGCTGAAAGCTAATTTTTTGAAGCACTTAGCTCTCTCAAGCCAACCTGTTTCTTCCTCCATACTATGCATGCTCTTGACACATCCTACAGACATCCTATACCGTATAGACTCCACCCTAGTAATGCCATTAAATCTACTTTTAAGTTGACAAAGAAAGCCCATACTTTTAAGAGGGCCCCCACTATTTTCAACTTGCTTAGGAATGATAAATCCAAAAGGTCTAATGACTATAAAACAGGTGTGTATAAAATTCCCATACAAAATGTGGAAGACAACAGATTAGAAGCGTACATAGGAGCCACAGCCCAAAATTTTAGAGACAGGTTAGCAGAGCACA
Organism: Olivierus martensii; assembly: GCA_000484575.1. Lineage (NCBI taxonomy): Eukaryota > Metazoa > Arthropoda > Arachnida > Scorpiones > Buthidae > Olivierus > Olivierus martensii. The sequence continues at coordinate 6,563 of AYEL01092038.1, read as the reverse complement.
AGGAAGATATATCTAAGGGTAACCTTAACACCGCCTTAGCTCAAAGAGTCTATGAGAAAGATACAGAAATCCTTTGGAGAGATGCGAAAGTTATAAAAAAATGTGCAAGATCGGAAAACGCTGCTAATAGTAGAAAAAATAGAAATTCTGAAGAATGGCCAGACAAGTAATATTATTAATATCAGACAAGCCGATGGACTTAGTATGGCATGGAAATATGCATTACATAAAAGTGGTTAGTGAGTCTTATTGATCCTCCAGGCTCCCAATGAAATAGTCTGATGTAATTGAACTGTTATAATTTTATTTATATTTATTCATTTTACACTTTGTGTTTACTTTATTTAAATGTTAAATTTTTTAAAAACGTTCCTTTGTTGTATGTTATATGCATTCCATTCAATGCAACTGATGATGATATTGATGATATCGAAAATGTTTTTGTTCTTGTTCTACAATAAACTACAATGTTTTCCACTGCTTAATGTGCTGTTATTTTAAACTTAGTGAATAGAAGTAAAGCAGTTTTATTAGTTTTATTATTATTTTATCTTTGTATTTATGTTATATCCGTCAATTGAATTAGCTCCTGCCTGTTTGGCTTTATATCGTTTCCTGCTAGAACATTTGCCTGATGCTTCTCAAATAGCTGAGCTCTTGAGGGATTTGTGTCATTTAATTTGCTATCAGTCCTTTTTCATGTTTAAGAAAAAGTTTTACCAACAAGTAAAAGGTGTACCGATAGGCAATCCAATGGCAGAAATATTAGCAGAATTGGTTGTTAGATTTAAGGAGACACTTATCTTAAAAGACTTTGCAAATGATTATAAATTTTACAAGAGATATGTCAATGACATAATAGTTATTTGGAAGAAGAATGATAGATCCGAAGATTTAGAAAATGCGTTCACGGATTAACATTAAAGACCAATCAAATTGATAGAAAGGCAGTCCACTTTTTACATGTATGGATAAAAGCGGAACCCACCTTTTATTCCACCAACCAGATACCAGAAACCAACAGTTAACTGCCTAATTATTCCTTACTGGTCAGAAGACCCAATTTCATACACGAAAGCTGCCTTCTACACATATTTTAAGAGAAGCATCACCCACACAAACACGACTAAAGGACAGGAAGAAGTAACTAAAATTTTTAATATAGGCAGGAAACATGGTTATACAGAAAAGATGAAATCCTACTGAATAAAGTAAAGAGAGATATAAATAAAAGAAGTAATGATAGAAACCCGAGGGCTCAATTGATAGACAATCAGGATCAGCCTATTACTGACCAGGAGTGAGCAAATATAGATAATGAGACTTGCATGTTATATATTTTCGCTTCTTACTACAGCTATTAATTACCAGTCTTCACCACTTGTTTAAGCGAAAATATTATATTTTAATACTTGTTAAAGATCTTTTGGCTTAATAAAGCCATTCTCAGTAACTACAAGTTTAAAATAAATGAATACAGAAAATCATTTATTTTAAACTTGTAGTTACTGAGGATGGCTTTATTAAGCCAAAAGATCTTTAACAAGTATTAAAATATAATATTTTAATACTTGTTAGACAAGTGCTGAAGACTGGTTAATTAATAGCTGTAGTAAGAAGCGAAAATATATAACATGTAAGTCTCATTATCTATATTTGCTCACTCCACAGACTGCAGGTAGACAAGAAGACCTGCCTATTCATATCATTCATGGTTCCACAGGAATGTGACCCTACGCTTGAATGACCTCAGATTTAGAACCTAACTTCCTGTGCATTTGCTCCTTACGCTGAGACTTTTGAAGATCTGAAGCAAAAACTGACACAGACAAGCCTGACTTAATTTTTCAATGCAGTTCAGAAAGACAATATGTCAGCTGCCACATCAAACTCTTGCAACATGAAACAACCACACATCAAAATAAGATTTTATATATTACATTATGTTTTAAAAATTAAATAAAGATTACTGTAATTATAATACTATGTATGTAGTATTATACACTGCATATATTGTAATTATTTATTTATAAGTATTGTAATACACATTAAATAAGGTGTCTTTAAATAGAAAAATACACATAAATCAAGGATGAAAATATTGGGAAGAAAGGTTTGCAGGAACCTAACTCTATATTTCCCATAGGCACAGTGGTTCAGTATTCACGAAAAATTTACAGAATGTAACTACCACGAATAATGAGAATCATAAAAATAAAGCACAACTAGCAGTCTATACCACACCTTCAAATTTATTAAAAATGTTTTCAGTATCTAATTTTATACCATCTTCAGTTACACAAATCTAAAATAGAACTATCAAGTTCTAGAACAGAATAGTTATCAGTTATTTTTTAAATTAATTTAAGTCAGCTGAAGAATATTCTTTAGTTGTATAAAGGTTGCGTAATACAAACAAAAATAATAATAATAAATAAATAATGCCTAGCTTACAAACCAAATACTATAGCTTACAAACAAATATTATTATAACTTACAAACAATAAATCATTAAGCAATCTTGCTATTGAACATTTTACTAGACCAGAATACGGTCTCAACCTTAAGCTTACCAAAGAGGATAATAAAGTAATGAACTACCTAGACATTAAGATTCAGGCAGGAACCAGAGGCCTTGAGACTACCGTATTCATTAAACCCACGAATACCCCAGTTTTAATACCGAAATGGTCATACGATCCCTGGACATATAAAAAATCAGCGTTTCGTGCGTACTTTAGACATGCGTTAACACACTGCAGTAATAATGTCTTTTTAAACGAGGAGCTTAACAGAATTTACAGATGCGGGGTACAGCATGGTTACAGTAGGAAGTTTATGTATAATATATACTTAGAGCAGAAAAACAAATTTAGAAGTGGGCTTAATATTCAGAACCTAGTGCGGCTTAATGAATTCTCTAGTAATCCAATGGATACGTTAGATAGGATAGCCCTGCCGTACAACATCCATGAATATAAAACGCTACAAAAGACATTAAAGAAAACTAAAAGAAAATGCTCCTATAAAAGGTTACCAACCATTTTCAACATACTAAGGAACGATAAGACTAAGAGAAAAGGAAATATGGAAGCAGGAATATACAAAATACCATTACATAATGTCCAGGATAACAGAAGGGAAGTATATATAGGGGCTACTAGTAGGAACCTTAAAGACTGCTTAAAAGAGCATAAGGTGGATTTGCAGAAGGGCAATCTTACAACAGCATTAGCACAAAGGGCTATTGAAAAAGACATTAATATTTGCTGGGAAGAGGCCAGAATTATTAGAAAGGTGCATGACCCTAAGGATCTTTTCACTGCTGAAAAAATTGAAATTCTAAAAAGTAATAAAAATAATGAAAATGTTATTAATATACACCAAGCAGATGGAATCTCGAAAGCGTGGAGATATGCTATACGCAACTGTTAATAGGATACTTATAGCGTGCTACCTGTTTACTAGGATGTTATACTTTATTTTATTTTATTGTATGCTATAATATTGTTTATAAGTTATAATAATATTTGTTTGTAAGCTATAGTATTTGGTTTGTAAGCTAGGCATTATTTATTTATTATTATTATTTTTGTTTGTATTACGCAACCTTTACACAACTAAAGAATATTCTTCAGCTGACTTAAAATTAATTTAAAAAATAACCGATAACTGTTCTATTTTAGAATTGTGTAACTGAAGCTGGTATAAAATTAGATACCGAAAACATTTTTTATAAATTTGAAGGTGTGGTATTGACTGCTAGTTGTGCTTTATTTTTATGAACTATGTTTAATAGAGATTTAAGCAGTTTCGAAAAGTTTGTCTTGTATAACGAGAATCAACTGTACTATTATAAAATAATCCTAAACTAGCTAAATTTTATTCCTAGTGAACTTTAGAATTAAACTGCCAATTCCTAGTGAACTTTAGAATTTGATAATTGTAAGAGATGGCACCACCTTAGCCCAAATTTAAATAATGAATTATTAATCCATTAGCATAAGTAATAAGTAATTATTAAAATGGCAATTTAATTCTAATATATTTTAACTAGGGATAAAATTTGGCAAGTTTAAGATTATTTGGTTAACAATTGCTAGTTAGGTTGAACTATATTATAATACTTTTGTCATTTATCAATTATCCCAGATTCATTCCACTGCATTCTGTCATCCTTATCTTTCATGCTATACACATTCTTATTTGGCTCTTTCCTCAAACTTCTTATACTTACTAAAAATCTCTTTACCCCCTTAAAAATCATTCAGTGAGTAATTATAGCTAGTGATGATAAGAAAGGATTATTTAGGAAATATGATGTTTCTAGAGTGAATATCAATGAAACGGAGATCTGTGTTGAGAGAGGAATAAAAACACAACTCAAAAGACAAATAGTAAGAAAAACCGTTTAATCAAAAACGTTTTCGGCTATCCACGTAGCCTGCCTCAGTTATAATACACAGATCAGAGAAGTTTCTCTCCCTCATCATACCAAGTCAGAAACCAATCAGTGACCGGTTCCTAACATCAACAAACTCCAGTTGGACAGTCACCAATCAAATACATTAATACGAAAACCCGACAAAACGTTTACAACTAACATTATGATAAAACATCTTTACAACATATAAAACATTTTACATATAAACCATATATACAGGGTGCGCCAGCTAAATCCGGACAAATTTCAAATTGAATTTCTCGCCATATTTGATGTCAGCGCTACGATGCTGCTGACGTTTTAGTAAGCCAGACAGACGATGTGTTTGAGGATAAGTACAAAATAGCTGATCAGTTAAGATCGAGTGCAGAATATAATCGGAAAGCAGCGATAATCGAAGGCCTTCGCGCTGGACGTTCACCTTCCGAAATAATTCGGTTCTTTAACTATCCAAGATCGACAGTTTATGATGTTGCTGCTAGATATGCGGCTTCAGAGAAGTCTGAAGAAGGTTCTGCCAACCCGGCAAGAAAGAGCCATTCCAGGGGAAGATCGTCAAGGACACCGGAAGTTGTCCAAAGAGCTCAAGAGCTCATCTCAGAGGATCCAGGGCAATCTCTCAGGCAGTTGGCAAAAACATTGGGTGTGAGTGAGACCACAATGCGTCAAATTGCGGAAGAGGACCTACGGTACAAGTCCTACGTCATAAAAGTACGACAGATGCTGTCTGATGCCGCTAAAACAAAGAGCGCAACTTGCTTCTGTGTTCAATGAAGAATGAAGCTGCAGGACGCATCAGATTTTTTTCTGATGAGAAAATTTTTACTGTTGATGCCAAAGTAAACCGGAGAAATGACCGTTGGCTTGCCTATGACCTTGAAGATATCCCCGTAATAGCTAGGACGAAGTTTCCGGCCAGTGTTCACGTCCTAGCTGTTGTTTCCGGTGAAGGTGACGTCATGCCGCCGCACGTCTTTGAAAAGGGGGAAACCGTAATAAAAAAGATTTACTTGCATGTTCTTACAACAATAGTGAAACCTTGGATGGAAACTGTGACTTCCGGGAGACCCTACATTTTCCAGCAGGACGGCGCGCCTGCGCACATCAGTCATTTAGTACAAAACTGGTTGTCAGACAACATGGATACGTTTTGGTCTAAAGAATTCTGCCTCCTAACAGTCCAGATTTGAATCCTTTGGACTATTACGTATGGAGCGTAGTTGAAAGGGTCTCTAATAGGTCGAGACATCCTAATGTGGCATCTCTCCAGGCCGCTATTGAGGCAGCGTTTTCGAACTTGAACAAGCAGGCATTGCGCAGGGCATGTCATCGTTTCCGGTCGAGGATCGAGGCAGTAATTGAGGCAGAAGGGAATTACATCGAGTAATTTTAATTTAAAGGGATCCAAAGTTAATGTGCAAATGATAATTTTGATAATTTTATTCTTTTTGTTAAATAAAATTTTGTTTAATTAAATTGTTTATTTTGTCCGGATTTAGCTGGTGCACCCTGTAGTACATGTAAAACATTTTAAAATAATGTTATACCAATTACAATAATCTTTAAACTTCAATATATAGGTATATAACGAACATGAAAATAAACTAAAAATAAAATAGTAACTGTAATATCCGCCATAGGAAACCTAGAACATAAGAAAGGGGTACCCAAAACAAATCCGCGGTAAAACGACATATGGTCCGCCCCCAAGCCGCTGATAAGACCTTTAACTAAAACAAACCTCAAAGGTCACCGTCGCTACAAATCTGTCCTACAGAATCATATTCCAAGTTGGGTACAACAATCAACATCCTCTCCTTCTACATTGAACAGATGGTTAAATTCTACCCCTTACCCACACATACAGCCTTTAACTAAAACAAACATCATAGGTCACTGTCGCTATAAAACTGTCCTTACCGAACCATATTCTAAGCCGGGTATAGCAATCAACATTCTTTCCATCTATACCGCACCGCCTCTCGAAGTAATAAAATTACAATAATTATACAGCAAACATATATCATCAAGCTTCTAAACTTAAAAACAAATTAATATTAATACATTAAAATCAAAAATAATAATAGCATCAAAATCTACAAAATTCTATAAACTAGGT
>AYEL01092037.1:0-16109 GCA_000484575.1 Olivierus martensii | reverse complement strand
AATTTTTATTTATATATATATATATATATAGTAGAAAGGCATTCATCTAAGCTACAAATAGCTGAAATTGTCAAATATCTGAACTAGAAAATTCATAATCTTAAAATTTCAGAATAATATTAAAGCCATTACAGAAATAAAGCCAAAAAGATTGAAACTTTCTAAAATTTTTGAACTGTAAATCAAATCTGAATCATTTTCAAGATGAAAGCTTTAAATGTTACTATACTTACCTATCTTTTATTAAAATAAATTTCATACTATATATTTTTTACTTCTGCCTCTTGTTTTTTTTGCTAGCATTATATTCTAAGAATATGAATATATGAGTTTATAGCATATAATGCTCATAATATTTATTTAAAAGTATAATCAGTTTCAAAATAAAAACTAATAGGAAGAAAGAATAAATTCATAATAACTAAAAAATTTTATTTGTTTGATAAAGCTAAAATTTTTTATCAGGAAAAATAGAGATTATTAATAAAATTTGAATTGAAAATAAATATTAATTAAACTTGAATAAAATATAAAATTGAAAACAATTTATTTGGCATTATAAAAAATTTTTAGCCTATTAGATTGTAAAATATCAACATGGAAAATGATTTTTGAATGATTTCACCAACATAGAATTTTTTGCATAGCTGGTTATAGATTATCAAAAATGGATAAGAGACTGTAATAGAAAAAATACATTTAAATAAAATTTAAATATGGACAATATATCAATTTAACCTATTGTACACTGTTGACATGAAATCATATCCAAGGTCATTTTCTGTAAGAGGCTATTGCTGTGATATCACATCAATACCAAGACAACAAATTTTTAAATTGCAATTTTATAATCCTATTCATATTAATCCAATTTTTGTACTTTATTTATGTATCATATTGAAAATTCTAATCTATGATGATTGTTCCTATAATTTTTGGCCAAATTTTTTTATTTTATAAGGCTTTTATGAAAATTTTTTTTAAATATCTTTCATACAATTAGCTTTTTTCTCCCATTTCTTCTCTATTCTAGACTACTGTGTTATATTGTTCTGATTGTATGTTGATATAAAGTTACATTTTGATGCCCAGAAATTATTATTTTATTTATTGTCTTTACAAAACATTTTAAAAAAATAGAAAGATAAAAAGTTGTAAATTTACAAAACAATTTAATGTAACATAGTTTTGAATCAGATTATCACTTTTACACCATTGATCAATTAAATTTAATTCTATAAACTTTGTTTTACTTTTATAAAAAAAAATATTATTATTTTTATATTATGTTGGAAAAATAAAAGTGCAAAAATATTTAATTGCTATATAAATAATGAATATTGATTATACTTTGTATTTACTTTAACATGTAAAATATATATTGTCACTAGTTTTTGTTGTCTGTTATCAATGTGCTGAATGTTGATTATGAAGTAACAGAACATGACAGATAAGAAAAGTATAAAAAATCATTTAGATATTTGTAGAAAGATCAGACATTTTACAAAAAATTTTTAGATATTTTAGAATTTTATATTTTTCTCATATATGTTGTGAAAAATATAAAAATAAAAACTAAATTTGTAAAATATTACTTAATATCAAAGATAAAATATAATTCTTATCAAAAATGTATATAATATAATGAATAATAATTTAAAAAAAATCATTTTTTTGAAATGATTACTACTAAATATTTTTGTGTGTAATTAATAAAGCTTTCTTTTACAATCTGAAGAATACAAGTTCAATTCCAGGCCCCATACTTCTAAAGACATGCTGACCAATATAATCATGGTGGAGATAATACACAATAAACTGTGGAATAACATTGTCATTTATAATTTCTGATTGAAAAGCAGCATAAAAATTAGAAAGATAAAAGTCCCCAATAAAAATCGATACCTGCTATTGTTTAGTAATTTCAATAAAATATTTTTTCATGTAAATAATAATAATAATAATAATAATAATATAGTGGAATGTTGTTGCATTAGAGATAATATTTCAATGTACTATTATTTAGAAATAATATATTGCTTTAAGCAGTTTTATAGGAAATGCCTCATGCAAACAGCTGTTTACTTAATGAATGTAGGCAAAACTAAAAAAAAAAAATAAATGTATTGGAAGCAATACACTATACTGTGGCAACCTGGCAACATATAACCGAGCAGACAATCAAAAATTATTTTTGGAAAACTGTTTACATTCAGAGACAACTTTAGGCAATAGTTAACTATTGATCAATGATGACAATGATTTCAGTCAAGACTGAGAAAAATTCAGTGGCATGAATAAAATAAATTCGAGGATTTTATCACTATGGATCACTATGTGACAACCAGTAATGTAGAAACAGTGCAAGAGCCTGGTAGCATCTAGGAGTGTGGAGTGGGAAGAAGAAGAAAAAAAGATGGTGAACCTAAGGTTATATTGGACTTTATTGAAACTGATGAAGTGGAGATGAAAGTAAGTTTTCTTTTAAGACAGCATTAGTATATTTAAAGTTCTATAAGATTTTCATGATAATGATCATGAAAGTGTTCTAAGTCTTGAAAGATCATTCTTTGGATTGAAGCATAAAATTATCACAAAATTCAATTGAAGATTTTTTTCAGTAAGTAATATTTTAAGTGTGTATTGACTTGGATATCCCACAAGTCTGTTTTGCCCATCAAGTTGATGTTTTATCGAGGAGTTGGCAAAAATCAATGGTCAAATTTCCTAGCCTGTAGACAGGTGTCCTAGTTATTTAGTCTATAGCTATAGCTATATAAAATAAAATAAATCTTCAGAATATAGTTCAATAAGCCAGGACCCCTCCTAATAAAATATGAATCTTGAATCTAAAATTAATCCAGATTGTAAGATAATGCTATATCATGAAGCTATTCAGTTGACACTGGAGATGTGAATTGGATTATGGAAGATAGCTGAGATGGGACCTCTCATACAAATTTTGAAGATTGTGACTCTGATTTGATTCTGAGTCTCTAGACAAAAGCTGATGCCATTTCACATGACAAATCTAGCTGACTGCATTTTATATTGAAATTTAAGAACATAGCATTCCATGTATAGAATAAAACAGTACATAAATTTTTATGTTATTGGGTTGTTTGTAAAGCAATTTCGTTTTTTTTCCTACCAATGGCATTAGTTGTTTTTTACCCATCAATTTTATTTTAAGCCATATTGTCATTATAAATTCCGACAGCTGACATTTCAAGGTATATTTATAAAAAAATTTTTTGATTCTGTGTAGTTTTTTTTTTTTTGGTGTCCTATCAAAAATGGAAATTAAATGGAGATTTTCGGCATGTTTTGCTTTTTTATTACTGAAAAGGTAGAATGCTCTCTAAGAAAGAAAAAAGTATGTGAAATGTAGGGAGAAGATGGTTAACAGAATGCCAGCACTAAAACTGGTTTGCAAAAATTTCATTCTGACAATTTTGATATTAAAGATGAATCACTTGCTGGAAAGTTAATTGAAGCTGATGATGACAAAATAAACATATTGGTTGAAACTTTCTAGATTGATACTAAGCTTACTAAGCCTAACACTAACTTAACTATAAATACAAAAATAAAAAAATTTCTTACCTTTACTTAGTGGTCACAGGAATGATGAAAATTACGTATATCGAATAGCCGATTTGTAATTTTAATAGTTAGTATTTGTATAACAATTTATTTTAACAGTTTAAGTAGCACGGTTTAAATAAGAGCGCCAGGCTATTAACCTCGTGCTATCTCCAAACTCAGCCCCGACAAGTGACGTCACTTTGCTGATGACGTTGAAGCACTAAGGCCAGTATATCTAGATGGCCTTGGCTGGAGCCACAGCTGGAATATACTGTGGCTCTGAAGATGGTACTGGAGCCTAAACTATTTCAAGCCAGTCCCCAGCCCCGCTTGTAACAGTCTTCTTTTATCTTTTAGCTTTATTTTTATCTCACCTTCTTGTTGACTGAATTAACCATATGGAAATGCTTCCTGATCCCATCTTTTGAAAATTTTTATGGAGTTCAGAATTGAGCCATTTATTTCGTCCTCTTACAGTTTGTCTGATTTCTCATGTGGAAAACATGAAAGAATCTGGATTGGCTCCTCACGTTACTAATCAACACTGATTGGGGTATTCAAACGATCATTCTGTCATTATTTAATTAATATGAATTTTTAAATGAACATTATTAAAAATACAATTATTTTTCATCTGTTTTAGGAATTTCTCTTGAATTTTCTTCTGAATTTTCCAGTTATTATAAAAGTTATTTTAATGTGTAAATAAAGATATTTAAAAAATTTGAAAATATGTCTGTCATAATAATAAATAGCATGTGATCTTTCAACAACGATCAGAATTGTATTTGACATTTAAGTAAATATGTTTTTAACGAAATTCTTTTTATAAAAATTGATTATACAGTCAAACCCCGATAAGATGCCACCATCCTTTTTGGCCGATTTTGGTAGCTAATTGGGGTTGGCGATTTATCGAAAACACATAGTATAGAAATGAAAATGAACTCTGAATTTATTAAATTTAATAAAATTCAGTACATTTATATTTAGCATCCAAACTTATAATTTCTAAAAACAGTATAGAAATGAAAATGAACTCCGAATTTATTAAATTTAATAAAATAGTACCGTACATTTATATTTAACAGCCAAACTTAACATTTCTAAAAAGCTGTATACTTTACAGTAGAATTTATACAATGATGAAAAATGGATTGTTTACAACAAAGTTGAATGCAAGTGATCATAGAGCAGAAGAAATAAACCAGCTCAAAGCACTCCGAAATCCGATATTCAACAAAAAAATGCTGCTCTTTGTTTGGTGGGATTTCAAGGGATTTGTTTTCTTTGAGCTTCTTCCATACAATTCCACAATTAATTTGGAACTGTACTGCCACCAGTTTGAAAAAATCGGTTTTCGAAATGCAGAATTTCAAAAACCGGTTAAACCGGTTTTCGAATTTAAAAAAACAAAATATAATTAAAATAGTAAAAAATATTTACAGTATATTTATTTTTAGGCATAGTGTTTCACCATGACAATGCCAAACTTCATACAAATTTGATGACTTGCCAGAATTTGTTACAGCTTTCATGGGATGTGCTACCATACCCACCATATTTGCTATATTTGGTACTCTTCAATTATTACTTATTCCTGTCTTTACAGAATTCTTTAGACAGCAAAATTCTAATCAAATTCTAGAATAAATTCTAATCTTCAATAATAATCAGAAATTCTAGGAGCATGGAATCATGCTACTACCAGAAAGATGACAACATTTGGTCCAACGTAATTTTCTTCAGGAAATATGATTTCAAAAAACATAAAATGTCCACTGAACGCTTACTTAAATGTTTTTGTTCTAGATACAAAATTTCCTGAAATAGAAAACTCTCGCACGAAAAAAAAAATGAAATTACTTTCCAAACAACCCAATATTAAAGCCTTATATAATATATGTATGTAGCTGATGAGTGTTGAACAGATTAAAAATGTTTCAGTATTTATATACTAACTATAATAAAGTTTTTTCATATTGATATCCTACCTAAGTGCTAGAAATAGAAATTATATCATTGGAAGGCAGTGAACTTTTAGATGTTAATATATATATTTTATAATTAAAAATTTAGAACTTTCTATGAAAACCATTTGCATAATATATATGCTATTGTTTCTCTCTTTATGTATTACTTCACTTTAAAAGGAGTGCCTTATTTATGTTTGAAACATTCCCTTGTTATAAATTTTTTATAAAATTGGAATCTTATAAATTGGGGTTAACCTGATAAGACAATTCTCAATTGCTCGATTTCATATTTAAAAAAAATTATTTAATTGACAGACAAATCTGTAAAAATAAAATATAAATAAAAAATATTTTTTTTAAATGTAAGCAACAAAGTTTATTTTGTCTATGAATTTTTAAAATACACTATTAATTTGAAAGCATCAAGTGTTTCAAAACAATATTTTTAAAAAAATAGTTTTATTGAAATATTTATTTAAGAAAAGTGTCATAGAATTTTAAAATTTGCTGCTCTTTCTAATTTTTGCAGAAATATTATGCATAATGAAAATAGAAAGATGTGAAATTAATAATGTGCAAAAGAAATTTTTTCACACTGTTAAAAGCTGACCTATACACAGTGATGACTATGAGTTGAAATCTGTAATCCAAAATAATTTGCAAAATAATCATCCTTATTTTCTACTGATTAGAAATGCCAGGATGGGATAAACTTAGACTACCAATGCATTGCAATTTTTATAGATTATTTGCACATTAAATGAAAAAAAAAAATAATAAGACTGTAAGAATTAAAAATTGTTTTAAAATTTTTAACTTTTTTTAATAGCTAAATATTTTGAATTAGGAAATTTTAAGAGATTGATGATGATAATTTTATCATCATCTCTCTAATAAAATTTTTAATATAACTCAATTAACAAAATACTTAGGTTAATTATATTTTCATTTTTTTTAGGGAAGAAGGAGATCAAGATCAAGATATACTTTAGAAGAGGTAAATAATAATACGATATATATTAATTATTTCTCATTTGTGTTTAGCATAAAGAAAAGTCAGTGTTAGCAGGCAAATATATTTGCTGTTCACTATCAATACATTTATTTGTCTCTTAACAGTCTAATGATTGTTAGTAAATTCACAAATATATTGATGTTTTCTTATAGCTTCTCTATTATTTGAAACAAAGGATTAAATTATAGAAAATAAGATTTTTTTTATTTTTCACATTCAAATAACACTTTCTCAATAAGTATTTGAATGTTGATGTGCCAGACATGTTTGGGAAATATATGTCTTTAGTGATGTATTTTAATTATGTTTTATGATGATAGAAGTCTTTTTTTTAAATTTAAATTTGATAGGAACCAGAACTTGAAATGGTATTATATGCATAAATATTTTGTTTTATGCTTTTTCTTCATATATATTCATATAAATTAGAGGTGTGCAAATTTTTAAGTTGAATTGCACTTTACAATAGAATTTTCAAGATGAGTTTGTGTTTTATTTTTAATAATGTTAATGAAAATAAAAGTTGATTTTACCTAAATTCAACTTAAATACAAGAAAATGTTATCAATATTTGAGTGTTTTTTGTTTTTATATATATAAAATTTTATAAAAAATTTATTAATTAATTTGTACTTTTTCATAATTTTAAAGTTGTTACTAGCAATACAGTAATTAATGATAAGTATTGAGTAAATAAATTCAGATCTTAAAATTTTTATAAATAGAATAAAATACCTTGAAAGACCTTTTATACTCAAATATTCTTAATTTTATTAAATATAACAAAATAATAATAAATAATAAAATAATACATACATCCATAATAGCACACTCCATTATAAATGAAATCAATGAAATTCTCTCTAATTGTAGAAATAGAAATTTTCTAACAGCAGCAATTTTGATGTGTCAAATTATAGAGCACCAGATTATAAAAAAATAATAAATTTTAGAAATTGTTGGATTACATGAATTAAACTACAGTGCAAAATTTTTGATCCCAATCAAGTTTCAAACAGTTCACACATCTCTAATATAAATGTATATAAATTTGAATATTCATTCAATGTGTTTTTTAGAATACAAATTATTTGCTTAATATTTTTCATAAATGTCCAATATAAATAACATATATTCAGTAATAACAAATGTTCAGTAGCAATAATAAATATCCAATATTTATTATTTTGTGTGTAAATAATTGATAATGATCTTTAATAATTATATATTATTAAAAAATGAAATTTCTAGAAAATTATTATCTTTTATTTATTAAATTTTTAATGTTACCTCTTTGCAAAGACTTAGATCAGTCTAAATGGGCATTTTCCTTTTAGTTGTGTCTGGATAAAGACATGGTTTAATAATTATAAAAATGTTTAAGACCTTTATATTTAAACATCAAAAATCAAAATTTCTCAAAAAATCAGCTGATTTTTTGAGAAATTTTGATTTTTGATGTTTGAGAAAAAGCAAGTTTGCTTTTATTTATAAGGTTGCTTTATATTTAAATCTACAATATCATTAGAATTATGGGCTCAATCATATCAATTGATTAAACAAAAAGAAAATGTCCAAACTGGAAACAGTCAATTGCTATATGATATATAAGATACAGTTTAAAGATAAAAACATAATAAAAACAATGAGAAAATCTCTCATGTCTTTTATTATGAGTTCTCAATGAATTTAAATCTATGATAAATGCCTATTGACTTACAGAAATTCCACTAAATTATGACTGGAGAAATGAAAAAAGTGACTGTCCCACATTTCTTAAAAATATTTATGTAAACATTTCATCAGTTTGATAATTTTATTGGAATTAAATCTAAAAATATTCCTATAGGAAATAAATCCAAGAGACAAAGCTAAGCTAAGAAGGTATTAATTGTGCAGTAAATATTACATTTGTTTAATAATTAATATTTTTCTCATTATTTTATCAATGTAATTATTATTTGTGATATTGTCTGCTATAATTATGTGATTATTATCCTTATCATTATATTATAATTTTTATTTTGTAATAGAGAATATATTCTTATCAGCAAAACAAATGGCTTCACTTCATTACTTGAATTCCAAAATAAACAAAGAAATTACTTCAAGGTATTTTGATTAATTCAGTTTAATCATATTCTATATTTATTACAAACTTATTTAAAGATTTTCATTTTTTGCAGGATAATTTTCGAGCCATTTGTAGCTAATCCATTTTATGATCCCAATAAATTACACATAGGTTGTACTTATTTCATTAAATTCTTTATTTATAATCAGTATTTATATATTATTCTAGAATGGTGAAATTATTTATTGATTTAAATATTTTCGTGTAATGTTAATGGATACTTTATCAAAGATTTTATAAATTGTTTTAACGAATATTTGAATATTACTTTAATAATTATATATGCAAGTATTATTTAATCGATTATTAATAATTTATATGAAAATTACAACTAACCATGATCAATTGATATGAAATTACATCTGTTCGTATTATCATAGATCATAGGAAAATTTAAAAACTTTATTATTAGATTAAATTATAAATTTATCGTTGCTGCAGGGAAAAGCTAAAGCTTTCAGCTTTAAATTCGAAGTTCGAACCTCAGACTGAAAATCGAATTTATAGAGTGCCTGTCATTGCATTGAAGAATGAGAATCAAAAAGAATTCCTGAGCCTCATCCTTTAACCCAAGCATGGGCAATCTTTCCTAGCCTGCGGGCCAAATTATTAATC
Organism: Olivierus martensii; assembly: GCA_000484575.1. NCBI lineage: Eukaryota > Metazoa > Arthropoda > Arachnida > Scorpiones > Buthidae > Olivierus > Olivierus martensii. The sequence continues at coordinate 6,781 of AYEL01092037.1, read as the reverse complement.
TGTCGCCAAATCAAGGGCCGGAACAAATAAAACGTTTTTGTTGAAAAATGAATTTATCATAGATTAGCTTTTTCTATAAGTTTCAAAGATAGAAAATTTTCAAATTCTATATCATTTATTAAGTATTCTATATTAAGTATTATGAACTTTTATAAGATGCAAGTATCATTTTTACTATCAAATGATCATCATTTGCTTCACATTCACTATTTGGTAGTTTTTATTAAATAAATTCTTTTGTGTTTTTTAGTTAAATAACATTGATTATACCATTGGATACCCTAATATTACAGTCAATGAAGAAGTATTAACTGAATATTTTGGAAATGTAAGTAAAAATTTTAAATTTATCTTATCTTTTAATAGCAATATATTTTATTAAATTTTCCGATTAAACTATTCTCTTAGGTTTTAATATTGACTTTTTTATAATTTATGTAAAGCATTTAAATCATTTAAGTAGAATTAAAATTACGAAAAACTATACGCACACATTAAAGAATATAAAGAGAAAAAATAATTTAAATTACCTCAAGAATAGTGAAGAATTTAAAGGCTTTACATTAACTCCATGGATCGAATTCAAATTACGAAAAACTATACGCACACATTAAAGAATATAAAGAGAAAAAATAATTAAAATTACTTGGTCAAGCCTCAAGAATAGTGAAGAATTTAAAGGCTTTACATTAACTCCATGGACCAATGAAGAAGGACGTTTAAATTCCTTATCTTCCTATTCTTAACCAAATTGATTCCTATTTTGATCTATGTTAACTAAATTGATTCTTGATTCATAGACTGAATCATCCATGCAATGGATAGAAAAAGTCATAACAAAATTCATAACTGATGTGATTTAAACATATAATATTGAATTTATTTAATTTTTAATTCATTATCCTTCAGAAAATTTTATTTATTTTTGAAACGACTGAGTTTATAACTTAGTCGTTTGGAAATTCATAGCCAATATCAAGAGCAAAAAATATCTAAATATATTATGACTATCACAAACCTATGAATTATATTATATCGTCATTTTAGTTTAAAGCATGATTATTTGCGAAGTTGCATTGATATACTGTAATATAGAGCGGCTGCATTCTAAATAACACGTTTGGAAATTCATAGCCAATATCAAGAGCAAAAAATATCTAAATATATTATGACTATCATAAACCTATGAATTATATTATATCGTCATTTTAGTTTAAAGCATAATTATTTGCGAAGTTGCTTTGATATACTGTAATATAGAGCGGCTGCATTCTAAATAACGAACAAAATAACAAAGTATCAAAGTGTAAATGATCAACCAAGCCTAAGATTATTTTCTTATTCATCAGTAATATTCTATGCAGTTTTTTAAATTTAGGAAGAATTCTGAAAAATATCAGATATAGGAAAAATAATTTTATCCCTGGAAATACAGTTTTATTTTTTAACTTTTCCAAGCCTAAGATTATTTTCTTATTCATCAGTAATATTCTATGCAGTTTTTTAAATTTAGCAAGAATTCTGAAAAATATCAGATATAGGAAAAAATAATTTTATCCCTGGAAATAGTTTTATTTTTTAACTTATATTTTAAATATTTCAGTTCACTATCACAAACAACTATATGGAGAATATATTCTTATCAGCAAAACAAATGGCTTCACTTCATTACTTGAATTCCAAAATAAACAAAGAAATTACTTCAAGGTATTTTGATTAATTCAGTTTAATCATATTCTATATTTATCACAAACTTATTTAAAGCTTTTCATTTTTTGCAGGACATTCTTCGAGCCATTTCAAGCTAATCCATTTTATGATCCCAATAAATTACACATAGGTTGTACTTATTTCATTAAATTCTTTATTTATAATCAGTATTTATATATTATTCTAGAATGGTGAAATTATTTATTGATTTAAATATTTTCGTGTAATGTTAATGGATACTTTATCAAAGATTTTATAAATTGTTTTAACGAATATTTGAATATTACTTTAATAATTATATATGCAAGTATTATTTAATCGATTATTAATAATTTATATGAAAATTACAACTAACCATGATCAATTGACATGAAATTACATCTGTTCGTAGTATCATAGATCATAGGAAAATATAAAAAAATTTATTATTAGATTAAATTATAAATTTATCGTTGCTGCAGGGTAAAGCTAAAGCTTTCAGCTTTAAATTCGAAGTTCGAACCTCAGACTGAAAATCGAATTTATAGAGCGCCTGTCATTGCATTGAAAGATGAGAATCAAAAAGAATTCCTGAGCCTCATCCTTTAACCTAAACATGAGCAACTTTTCCTTGCCTGAGGGCCAAATTATTATTCTGTCGCCAAATCAAGGGCCGGACCAAATTATTAAATAAATAAACTAATATTAAATGAATTAAAACAAGTTGCTAAAATTAATTATAAAGATAAAAATATTTTAATCTGATTACTATTCTTTTAAATCGAACATCAAATCGAAAATGGTAATGAATTATCTATAGCGATCCGTTTTACATCGTATCGACTATAGTTAACTCTAACCGAAAAGACTCATCTATCATCGAATTCGGCCTTCAAAGTTCTTCTTTAGTTGAAAGACTTGATTAGAACCATGAGTAGAACATATCATATTTCTCCCACCATGAATCCGATCAATTTCGCTGAACTGGATCAGGAGCCGGATCAAATGGAGTAGAGGACCGGATCAGGCCCGAGGGCCGTGGGTTGCCCATATCTGCTTTAACTCATGATTTTGTCATTGATGTGGTCACACAATGGTATATTTCCTCTGAAATTAATAACAAAATCGTTAAATAGCCGACTAGATCAATCATTATGCACAATGGTATATTTCCTCTGAAATTAATAACAAAATCGTTAAATAGCCGACTAGATCAACCATTATCCTATATAAACAAGGAGTAACATGTCTGTTTTTATTTATATTTCTTCCTATTGATTTTTTCTGGACTGATAGAATTTTGTTAGATGTAAAGATGAATTAAGAACACAGTGATATAAATCATTTTGTTCTGATTCATATTATAAATTTACTCGATAGAATGAATACACAAAATTCAAAGTATAGATGTGTGTTATTTTAGTAGAAACATATACTATCATTTTTACTTACTCATACTGTTCTGATTCATATTATAAATTTACTCGATAGAATGAATACACAAAATTCAAAGTATAGGTGTGTGTTATTTTAGTAGATGTTATTTATTAAAGTGAATATCATCCAAAAGCGCAGTGGCATCTTACCCCGAATATTCGGGGTAAGATGACTAATTGTAACTTTTTAAAAAAATTATAAAAAATTACCCGATTGTTATATCAAAGTTTTTGATGGTGTCATATATGCAAAACATTTGTAAGTTTAGGTAGAAAAATTTATCGGGATTTGCCTATTCCATTAACATAGGGAAGATCCGTTCCGCCAAATTTCTTGGCGTTTAGCGAAGGTGGCGGCTTAACGGGGGCGTCTTATCGGAATTTGCCTATTCCATTAACATAGGGAAGATCCGTTCCGCCAAATTTCTTGGCGGTTAGCGAAGGTGGCGGCTTAACGGGGGCGTCTTTATCGGAGTTTGTAGTATGCTTCAGAAGGAATATTAAATAGTACAGTTTTTGGGAGATGGCAATGATTATTTTAAATAAAAACGTTCATATAAATGTATCCAAATGTCAATGAATCTGGATATACAGATGTTGGTACCTGGCATGTAACAAACTATTATGACAGGTATGTTATAACAAAAAATTATAATAAATGACCTATTGTGTGTATTATTTAATCACTGTTTAAAGGCTACCTGATTTATAGATGGTTGACGCACATCGGAGTTGTACATGCTAGAACGTTTTCTTACTACAACAGTCACCAAGTAAATCGAAGTTGACGAATACTTACTCTGAATTGTATCTTATTTGGAACTTTGTTATATTTTGTATCATTCAAACGATGAATAAATAATACATACAATACGATTGGCCAGATGACCTGGAAGTCCGGTTCAATTCCCGGTCCCACACCTCCAGTTGTTTCAGGAAGGATTGGGAGCTGCTCGTTGAACCCATTTTCCACTTAATAGCTGACCCACACCAAGGGGGTGAATAACCTGTGGTGGGCATGGAAATGTTCCGCTACTTAGTACCCACCACAACCTAAGTATGAACCAGACTTAAAGAGACACATGATTAACCGTTAACATCATCTTTCCCACCTGCTGGTTACAAATAAATCCAGAGAGCTTTTAATACTGTATATATAGTATTGATGAACTTTGGGATGATGACCTTACATGCCCCTGACGGATTAACGAGGACAAATACAACACCAAAAGGAATATTTGTTTAGACGTTTCCACTGGCGGATAGTATCTTATCGGGATTTGCCTATTCCATTAACATAGGGAAGATCCGTTCCGCCAAATTTCTTGGCGGTTAGCGAAGGTGGCGGCTTAACGGGGGCGTCTTATCGGAGTTTGTAATATGCTTTAGAAGGAATATTAAATAGTACAGTTTTTGGGAGATGGTAATGATTATTTTAAATAAAAACGTTCATATAAATGTATCCAAATGTCAATGATTCTGGATATACAGATGTTGGTACCTGGCATGTAACAAACTATTATGAGAGGTATGCTATAACAAAAAATTATGATAAATGACCTATTGTGTGTATTATTTAATCACTGTTTAAATGCTTCCGGATTTATACATGGTTGACGCACATCGGAGCTGTACATGCTAGAACGTTTTCTTACTACAACAGTCACCAAGTAAATCGAAGTTGACGAATACTTACTCTGAATTGTATCTTATTTGGCACTTTGCTATATTTTGTATCATTCAAACGATGAATAAATAATACATACAATATGATTGGCCAGATGACCACGAAAGAAACGTGCTATACTTATACCCTGGAATCCGGTTCAATTCCCGGTCCCACACCTCCAGTTGTTTCAGGAAGGATTGGGAGCTGCTCGTTGAACCCATTTTCCACTTAATAGCTGACCTACACCAAGGGGGTGGATAACCTGTGGTGGGCATGGAAATGTTCCGCTACTTAGTACCCACCGGTGGAAAGTAGTTTTAAACCATATACAAAAAAGATAAAAACAATATGTCATTTTTCATTACATGATGCCTCTCATAATAGTTTGTTATATGACACATTCCAACATCTGTATCCCGTATCCATTGACATTTGGACCCATGTTTATGTAAATTTCTTGACTCAGAATAATCGATTATCTCCCAAAGTATTTGCTATTAAATTCTGAAACACCGTGTATAGTCCTTCTAAGTTTCTGCTGTCTCTTACCCTCTCTTTGTTTTTCATTCAGAATCAAACATAACTTTGACTTTTTATGTATTATTTATTATTTTTCCTTATTATACATTCTATTTTGTTTTGAGCGTTCTACAAATTATGTTACAATATTTAGGTCGTTCAAGCATTAAAACAATGTATTCATAAACAATTTGTCATACACCTGTAACATTATTGACATTTCAAAAGATTATATAATTACTTTCTCCGTCTTATCAGCCTGTCTGAAAAATATTTGAAATATAAAACATCATAAAAATGTATTTAAAATGGTCTAGAAAGTCTAAAGAATAAAACTATTTAAATGTTTTATTTTCAGATTTTTGAAGACCATTCCAATTTATTCGTATTTACGAGTAAACCTAATGATTTTAATATTTTTACACAGAGTAGTTTCAAAGATAGAAAATTTTCAAATTCTATATCATTGCAATTACTCTCTTGTCTCACATTAAAGCATAATATTACATTATCCTTCAATGTGACACAAGAGAGTAATTACGTTACTTTGCAGTTTCTTTCGTTATAAATAAAACGTTTTTGTTGAAAAATGAATTTATCATAGATTAGCTTTTTCTATAAGTTTCAAAGATAGAAAATTTTCAAATTCTATATCATTTATTAAGTATTCTATATTAAGTATTATGAACTTTTATAAGATGCAAGTATCATTTTTACTATCAAATGATCATCATTTGCTTCACATTCACTATTTTGTAGTTTTTATTAAATAAATTCTTTTGTGTTTTTTAGTTAAATAACATTGATTATACCATTGGATACCCTAATATTACAGTCAATGAAGAAGTATTAACTGAATATTTTGGAAATGTAAGTAAAAATTTTAAATTTATCTTATCTTTTAATAGCAATATATTTTATTAAATTTTCCGATTAAACTATTCTCTTAGGTTTTAATATTGACTTTTTTATAATTTATGTAAAGCATTTAAATCATTTAAGTAGAATTCAAATTACGAAAAACTATACGCACACATTAAAGAATATAAAGAGAAAAAATAATTAAAATTACTTGGTCAAGCCTCAAGAATAGTGAAGAATTTAAAGGCTTTACATTAACTCCATGGACCAATGAAGAAGGACGTTTAAATTCCTTATCTTCCTATTCTTAACCAAATTGATTCCTATTTTGATCTATGTTAACTAAATTGATTCTTGATTCATAGACTGAATCATCCATGCAATGGATAGAAAAAGTCATAACAAAATTCATAACTGATGTGATTTAAACATATAATATTGAATTTATTTAATTTTTAATTCATTATCCTTCAGAAAATTTTATTTATTTTTGAAACGACTGAGTTTATAACTTAGTCGTTTGGAAATTCATAGCCAATATCAAGAGCAAAAAATATCTAAATATATTATGACTATCACAAACCTATGAATTATATTATATCGTCAT
>AYEL01092036.1:0-16809 GCA_000484575.1 Olivierus martensii | reverse complement strand
AATGAGCATGGAAACAATGAAATGCAAATGCTAATTCAAGTTTGATCTATATTATTTATATATATATAAATACTCTAATAATAAATTAATCTATTACAAAAAATACTTAATATTTAAAAAAACTAACCAATAAATATTATTGTAGTTTAGAAGCGGTTACTTTATATGGATCAATATGTGCAAGATAATCGCCATTGTATAAAAACTTAATTTTATTTAATATATCTAAAGTGAATTCCTAGAAAAGGAAATTATAATAGATATATTAAAATAATTCTTTTGTAATACAGTAATATCTTTTTACAGTATATCTAAAATTTATTAGATTTTGCTGCAATCTAAGCATGACCAACAAGTCGATCGCAGATGCTTTTCCAGTAAATTGCAGCACAGTTCTGAATTTCTGAGTATCTATTGGAAAACATGTAACAAGTCGCTCGCATTTAGGTGAGAGATATTGTGATCTTTGATATATTAATATCACAGACTGTATAAAAGGGAACACTATTCCATCAAGTGGAAGATGTTCCCATGATATAAGCGATGAGATTTTTTTTGTTTGCTATTTTTTTACGCCCCTTTTTCCAATCAATGAGGTTACTAAGAGGAGGTTATTTAGCATACCTCACTATACTGTTTCCTTAACAAGAAACGCACGATTATATTTAATATACAGATCACAACAATAGAAAAATTGGCCAACCCTATTATAAAGAAAATATATCGATAGCCTACTTAAACTATCATGCCATGATCATATAAAACCATAAATTTTTAATTTATCTTTTGATTCATTTTTCAGTTTAATTGATTAAATTTTTTATAAATTGTTTTTGAAAAAAATACGAAAATAATAAAAAAATTATAAGAATATATGAATTTTTTTATGTGAAGTTAATACATTTTTAAATTCAGTAATAAAGTTTATGTAACAATAGAAGGAAAATCATGAAAAAATTTAAAAGGGAACACTATTCCATCAAGTGGAAGATGTTCCCATGATATAAGCGATGAGATTGTTTTTGTTTGCTATTTTTTTACGCCCCTTTTACTAATTAATGAGGTTACTAAGAGGAGGTTATTTAGCATACCTCACTATACTGTTTCCTTAACAAGAAACGCACGATTATATTTAATATACAGATCACAACAATAGAAAAATTGGCCAACCCTATTATAAAGAAAATATATCGATAGCCTACTTAAACTATCATGCCATGATCATATAAAACCATAAATTTTTAATTTATCTTTTGATTCATTTTTCAGTTTAATTGATTAAATTTTTTATAAATTGTTTTTGAAAAAAATACGAAAATAATAAAAAAATTATAAGAATATATGAATTTTTTTATGTGAAGTTAATACATTTTCATATTCGGTAATAAAGTTTATGTAACAATAGAAGGAAAATCATGAAAAAACTCTTAAAAAATCCTTTAAAATATAAATTTAATATTTTATATTTATTCTAAAGAATATTGAAAATAGGTAAGAAAATGTAACCACTTTTAAGTAATTTTATTTATTAATATTGGATTCGAATAAGAAATTTAATCCAATATTGATATTTTATTAATATTTTATTAAATTTGATATTTATTCTTGTTACATAAAAATAATATTTCCTCAATAATAAATTTTTTTATTATAAAATTTTATAAAAGTGTTTGAAACATGAACTAATTACTATAATTACAGCTTTATCAATAATTACTCTTACTTATGATATCGGAAATTCTCTCAAAATTTCGCTTTGAAAACAATCAAAGAGAATTAATATATAAAATTATTTATATAAAACGTTTCCTTGTAGACTATAGGAAAGGAGGGGCTTTACACAACCCTAGCACTACGACCACCAATGGTCTATTGTGCACCCCAACAGGATCATCCCATAAAAAGTCCCGTCTTAATCACGAAAGACAGTAAAAAGTTCTTCTGGTGCAGAAAAATACAATCCAAGAAGATCATACCTTAGCCCTGAAAATGCCACACATTTACATAAAATGTGAAGAGGAGTTTCATCTCCATCTTGACATCTTCAGAATATTTCCTTAGTAGCACATAATAAATATAAAAGAAGAATTATAGATCCATTACAAAGTTTAAAAATCCAGAAATATATTGTTCAGAATGATCTTTGTTAGATGAAACCAAATCATAAATTTTCAAATGGTTAAAATTAATTTTTATAATCATCTTTAAATGCAATAACACGATGAAACATAATAGAGTTAAAAAATTATCTGTATTGATGCAAAACATAATAGGCTACCTATTTAATATCAAGATACCTTCCCCATGGTGCCGTTTGGACCTCCCATTGTGTTTGGCTTCCCCTTATTTGGGACTCAAAATTGATATCGCTTGGTTATCGTTGGTATCTCCACTACAGTTTCTCTATTTTTCCTTCTGCTATTTTGGAGATATCAAAAAGTTTGGTTAGGTTTCATTTATCCCCTTCCCTTTCTTCCTTTTTCTCTTTGGGTATGTGTGCTTGTTGCATGAATGAGTTTAACTTTATTTTATCAGAATATTCAAATTAGCACTTTTCTACATGCAAGATAATAAATTAAACATAATATACATGTAAAGATTATAAACGCCTCTTGGTGTAGAAAACACCTCTTAGTGTAGAAACAATACAAAAGGGTTTTGTTTCTATACTAAGAGGTGTTTTCTACACGAAGAGGAGTTTATAATTGTATTCTTATAGAATACAAAGGGTTTTGTTTTCTACACCAAGAGTTACTCATCAAGGTTCAGCAAAACCTCTTACCACCGAGATTTAGTAGAACTCCTTACCTCAAGAGTTACTCACAAAGTTTAGTAAACGAAGAGGAGTTTATAATTGTATTCTTATAGAATACAAAGGGTTTTGTTTTCTACACCTAGAGTTACTCATCAAGGTTCAGTAAAACCCCTTACCACCGAGATTTAGTAGAACTCCTTACCCCAAGAGTTACTCACAAAGTTTAGTTAGAATGGTAAGGGGTTCTACTAAACTTTGGTGAGTAACTCTTGGGGGTAAGGAGTTCTACTAAACCTTGATGAGTAACTCTTGGTGTAGAAAACAAACCAAAGTTTAGTTGAAGTTTACCATTCTATAAGAATGGTAAGGGGTTCAACTAAACCTTTGACTGATCTCTCCAAAAAATATCAAGATGCCCTAATAGAAACACTTATACTACTTGAAAGAAAAATAAATAATAATAATTAATTAATGATTTCAATTTTATATAATATTGTCTCAATTCTGATCTTTTTTAATGCATAATTTATGAAGTTTTTCTACTCATAAATTTCTTGGCAATGTTCGAATCATTTATGATATTTTCTCGGCAATGGGGACATATTTTCTTGGGAAGAAACTGTTATATTTATCATTAATTGTTGTAATTTTTATCTTTTATTATATCCTGTTAATCAAGCATCCAATATAATATCAAAATATTTTTATATAACTCTTTAAACCAGAAAAATATTACTACTATGTTGCATTTGTACTGTTTAAAAAAATAGATTTCACATGATTGACATTTTGAATTTCTGAGTTCACAATTAATTTTTATGCGTTAAAATATTATTAGAAACTTCCAAAGAAGTTCAACTCATAATTTTAATACAGTATCACCATCTATTTAATATTTAAAATAAAAAATAAATTAAAAGGAAATCAGAAATGCATTTCATCTCACATTATGCATCTGCTAACAAAAGCTGAAACAGCTTAGATTTCATTATTCCATTTCACGAATTACTTATCGAAATATTTAATGGAGTATGCTGGTTATGTAAACTCTAAACTATTGAAAGATTATTTTTTTAAGATAAATTTATTCCGTTTTTGCTAAGAAAAAAATTTTTAAACACATTAGAAATGTATATATTCTTTTCATAAAATGAAAAATTGAAGCACATGTTGCTTTGGTCATCCCTTTGAGAAAGATTATCTGTCTTCAATTGAAGCACATGTTGCTTTGGTCATCCCTTTGAGAAAGACTATCTGTCTTCAATAAAGGTTTCAAATAGTAGAAATGGAAGCAGGATGAAAATTTTTTAAAAATGATCTTATAAAGTCGGAATTTTAATAAATTTCTCTTTAATATTAAATTATAAAAAAAATCATAAATTAAATTTTTAAATAAAGAAATGCTTCTTTAATTTCTTAGATCAATTTTATAAAAATTACATTAAAAAAATTAAATTAATGTATACTTTAAAAATGCATCTATGCAGCGAAAAAAAAAAATCATATAAAGACAATTTTTTTACTTTTAAGTAAATGTATTATTTATTTATATCGAGAAGCATAACGAAATTCTAGTTTTATTTATTTGTTTTTATTAATTTCTATAACGGAAATTATATTAAAATTTTTTCTGAAACAAACAGAAAAGTCTAAATTTTTTAATTTTATGTGAAAAAAATTCTATCACTTTTTTTTAATATACTAATTATAATAAGTGAAGCAACAATTATATGTGAAGAAACCGAAATTTATGCTTAATTTATTATGAAATTATAATTTTAGTTTTGAAAATCAGTACCTATACCCCCGTGCTTATTATCTAGGTAAGTGGTTCCCAACCTTTTTTTGGCCATGCCCCACCTAAGCATCTCTAAAATCCCGATGCCCCTATGACATATAATTTTTATTATTCAAAAAGTCAACTCCTATTCACGTGGAGAAAGCCTAAAGGGTTATTAACTTGGTCCAATCAGGCTTCCAAAAACATGGCATCCATGAATCAGAAAAATAAAAGAACAAAAGCACAATTGAAGTACTGAGGAAGAAATCACTAAAAATTGTTAAAAATAATAATAATAATATAAATTAATATGAAAAAACAGCAAATAAAGTTTCACAACCATCATGTACATTCTGATTTTAATTTTTAAAATGTGTATGTCACAATATATGTTTATATACTGTACATATTGCATCTAAAACCAAAAGAAATGAAAAAAAATCATTGTTAATAACTAATTTTCGAATTGTCCCCCTAAAAAATCAAATTTTCTCCTTGTGGGGCGTGCGCCCCATGTTGGGAAACACTGATCTAGGTGGTTCTTACCGGTTCGACCGAACCGGTTGTTAAATATTTTTCATACCTCCACTGTCTATACCTTGCAATAATCAGAAAATGATCTAGAAATTATTAGAATAAATCATTAATCACTGTGTTTTGTAAGTGTTAAACGTTTTTATTTATGTTCTTCGATTTACGTAAATTTTTTGATATTGTTCTATCTTCTACAATAATGATCTCCAAAGTAGGGGCCTGGGGGTACAGTGAAAACAATTTTTATATATTGTTTGTAGACTCTACAAGCTGCTAGATCATTGATTATTAAAACTAAATATCGAAATAAATTAAACTTGGAACCAGACCTTCGTATCGCAGTGTCAGATAACATCAAACCAGCATTTTCAGAAATTATTAAACAAATGCAAGCCCATTCTTCTCATTAAATTTTAATAAGAAAAATAAATATGCATCTATGTTTATAATAAAAAATAATGTGCAATTATAGCTTTTTTGGATATTATATAAGGCCTTATTTCCTCTTTAAAACACTAACTACAATAGATATCTATTCAATCAGTTGGGGATACGCGCCATTTATTTTTTCTGTCTTACTGGTTAGGGGGTACGCAGTCAAAAAAGTTTGGAGACCACTATTCTACAATTCTTAATTAAACGTAAGTAAAAATATTTTGTAAATTAGAACCAGTTGTTAAATAATTTGAATATCACCATTGCCTATACCATCTTCATTGTTAAGATTCTTCTTGTTATTCAAAAAAATTCACGAAATTTGTCCGAATTTTTCTGTTATTGTTTACAGCATACATTATGTATGAATACAAAAAAAATGGGGAAAAAATAACGAGTATTCTACTGTAACAAATGATAAGATTGCTTTATTTTTATATGAATTTTATGCAATATTGTTTCGAGAAAATTTTCGACATATTTTTTCCGGACTTGCGATCGATAAGTATTAACCAAATACCCACCTGATGGCGAAACATCATACTACTCTTAAGGTATAAAATTTCGATAATTTTATGTTTATTTTTAAGCAGCATTAATTTATTTAAAAGTATAATAAACATATTTCATGTTCGCATTTTTTATTCCTTACTCTAAGGTATATCTTATAAAAAATAACTAAACAAGAAATGTCTTTAGATTCAATATTTTTTATTATATTACAGTGTAAAGATGTACAGTATTTATAACTTTTACATGTAGAAATGTAATATATACAGTATATAAATAATTATTTGGAATTCTTGGTCAGATATTTTCTTATTAAATGATACAAAATGTTTGCTATATTATATGATACTATACTTCTTCATGATGGTATCAAAATATAAAAAAAAACAGTATAAAATAAAATAATGATCTCTATAACTGTGAGAGTTGATATAAGTCCAATCAGAGAGGGGGCAAGAGAGGCAGCTGTCCCGGGCCTCACGATTTTAGGAGCCTCAATTTATAATTTAATATGTTAGAAAAACATATTTGTATATTTTTATACTGTTCGAGCTTCAGTCTTTGTCAAAACTTGAAGTTCTCTATCAGTGTTTCTCTTTTTTGTATCACTTACCACTGTATATTTGTCAAGTTTTTTATTTTTTTTTTAAGAACTTAAAAAAATGTTTAGTTGCCCCATGCTCGCATTTTCTCTGAAAGTCCCTCAGCATATATATACTAATGATTTATAGAAGAATAAATATTTAAAACACGAGTTTTGAAAAGTTTAAAGCAATAACCAAAATAATTATGCTCTTTCATAAATTATAAACATAAATAACTGGATTTAAGAGGGGATAAAAAACGATATTTAATAATATAACTTTCATAATTAAATTCTCTGAGAAGAAAGTGAAAAAATTCTTGATAGATACGTATAATATCATTGAAATACGCGAATGGCTGTTCATACACTGCATTGAGACTGTTCATACATTGCATTGTGATGTTCATGCATTTGAGACTGTTCAGGCATTGTTTTGTGATCTCCATACATTTGAGACTATTCATACATTACATTGTGATGTTCATGCATTTGAGACTGTTTGTACATTGCATTGTGATATTCATACATTTGAGACTGTTCATACATGTGCATTGTGATGTTCATGCATTTGAGACTGTTCATACATTGCACTGTGATGTCCATACATTTGAGACTGTTCATTCATTGCTTTGCGATATTCATACATTTGAGACTGTTCATACATGTGCTTTGTGATGTTCATGCATTTGAGACTGTTCATACATTGTATTGTGATGTGTGTACATTTCAGACTGTTCATACATGTGCTTTGTGATGTTCATACATTTGACACTGTTCATAAATGTCTTTGTGATGTTCATACATCTGAAACTTAAATTCGTTCTTCAACAGGTTTAAAGACTTAATATCGTTTAAAAGCAGAAGAAATTTAATAAATTTTTATATCACAGAACAAAAGAAAAACACGTTTGAAGATTTAAAACATAAAGAAATTGACGTCCTTTCTTTGATTATAAAAGCGGTTTGTGATGTTTGTACATTTGAGACTGTTCATACATGTGCTTTGTGATGTTCATGCATTTGAAACTGTTCATACATTGCATTGTGATGTTTGTACATTTGACACTGTTCATAAATGTCTTTGTGATGTTCATACATCTGAAACTTAAATTCGTTCTTCAACAGGTTTAAAGACTTAATATCGTTTAAAAGCAGAAGAAATTTAATAAATTTTTATATCACAGAACAAAAGAAAAACACGTTTGAAGATTTAAAACATAAAGAAATTGACGTCCTTTCTTTGATTATAAAAGCGGTTAAATCGCTCTCTTATTAATTTACAAAACGACAAAAAAAAATCTGTTTGTCGCATTGAATAAACAATATACAAAGCGAATTTATGCACCAAAATCGATTTTTGACTCATTTTACCGACGATTTGTGACATTTACTCAGATTAACTTCCTATATGGTGCGGAAAAATTTCGACTCGTTGCTTAGCAACGGTCCGTTTAACTACGGCAATCAAACAGAACGGGAATATCCAATACAACAAATATATATATATATCGGTTCTTCCACCTTTTCGCCCCCCTCCTATTGATCAATACAGAACGAATAAATATCGTTTCCTTCCATAATTTTAATAAAAATAGGAAAAAAAAGCAAAGTTCTCGATCAATTAGTAATCATTTATCGATCTGGAAAATCGATTTTTTTCTCTCTTTTATCGAGTAATTTTTTTTTCAGAATTACTTTTTTTGCATTCGAAATTTCAATAAGTTATAAAAATTATGATGATATAAATGCAAATTTTTGAGCTTTTAAAAGTATAAATTTAAGCTTTATGATCGCTTAATAACAATAATAATAATAACAACTAATTAAAAAGGGGGGAAAAGAAAGAAAGGAAGGAAAAATAACAATAATATGAGCTTTTAAAAGTATAAATTTAAGCTTTATGATCGCTTAATAACAATAATAATAATAATAATAACAACTAATTAAAAAGGGGGAAAAGAAAGAAAGGAAGGAAAAATAACAATAATGAAAAAATTCACCGAATTTTCGGTTAGATAAATTTGAACGAAAGATCGTTTAAAACACGAACGAATTCAGTTTTGTTAAAAAGTTCTCGAACCTGGTATCTAAGAGGGGACAATAAATGGTCATTTACTTGCAAATTTCTATCGCACCTGATCGGCGCGAGATGGCGCTACGGAAACCATCCCTAAATTACCCACCCCCAGCTTTGGTTCTCTTTCCACACGATATCGAGATGAGGGAAGAGCGTAAAGACGTTATAAAAAAAAAAAACGATTCACTGGCTGATGGTTCCTAACTGTTAAATTAGGCATATTTTAATAGGTAACTTGTATGTGCTAGTCAGTTATTCACCCGCCTTCTCTCACAGATATCGCAGAGTCGACCGTTCATAATCGATTTTTCTCCCCTCCCCCCTAATATTTTTCGAATTTTCTAGAAGTTTAACCAAAAATGGAGCTTAAGTGAATTAATACCAATATATTTTTTTTATATCTGAAGCAAAAAAACTGTTTGAAAATTTTTTGTTGCTTTAATCATAGTTTATGCAACTTAATTATGAATTTAATTACACTTATACATGGATATCATAAGCGATAATTTATTTTATTTTATATAAACAATGCCGAATTGTTTTTAAGTAGGTATACCCGGCATCAATCAACCTCTCAATCATTTTGACAGCTCAAATATGTCCTACTATAACTTTATTGATCTTGCGATTCTTGTCACCCGAAGTTATCGTGAAGGTCAATTGTCATCATTGATTTGACAAGTGAGAATGGCACGTACGAATCCTTATTCTACAGAAAGCTTTCTACGCCTTTAAGGTTTTTCGGATAATGGTTCGGATGGCAGGTTTAAAATAAAAAATATAAAAAAAATACAGCGATTCATCCAACAACGGAAGAAAAACTAACGCTCCTCCTTTCTAATAATAAATAGTTATATTTTCTTAAAACATTTGGGGATAAGAAATCTTTCTCTCTCTCTCTCTCTCTCTCTCTCTCTTAAATGATATTAATTGTCAGTCAGGGAAAAGAAGTGACATTCCTAATGGAAAATGAGAAAAACTTGTTAATAAGATAGGCCGTGCGTCATTAGCAGATGGGATAAAAAGACTTGCGGAATTTTGTTCAAATTTTTGGAATTAATGCGTCATGGAAATGATGTGAAAGAGGGTTCGATATTGCTTTGTCGATACGAGTAAAAATCGTATTAGTTACATAGGAGGGAAAAAAATTCTCTGATATTTTTTTTTGCATCGAAATTAAGGAAAGTTGTAAATATTTAACTCCCTAAATTCCTCAATCCTAAAAACTATACTTATATAAATATATAGCAACCTATAGGTTTGATTTTAAGGCTTATATGTCACCAAAATTACTTAATGGATATTTTTTATAGTAAGTTTATATTGTATTCATATAGTAGATACACCAGCCAGTAGAATTATATGATTTTCCCTAAGCTAAAAGTTTAAGAGAACCCCTGCTCTTTAACTTTTAGTTCCCCGGACCCCTGGTTAAAAATTGACCCCTGGTTTTGATATACACACTTACCCCTGGTTAAACAATTGTGACATACACACTGACCTCTGGTTAAGAACCCCTGCTCTTTAACTTTTAGTTCCCCGGACCTCTTGTTTTGATATACACACTTACCCCTGGTTAATTTTGTGACATACACACTGACTCTGGTTAAACAATTGTGACATACACACTGACCTCTGGTTAAGAACCCCTGCTCTTTAACTTTTAGTTCCCCGGACCTCTTGTTTTGATATACACACTTACCCCTGGTTAATTTTGTGACATACACACTGACTCTGGTTAAACAATTGTGACATACACACTGACCTCTGGTTAAGAACCCCTGCTCTTTAACTTTTAGTTCCCCGGACCTCTTGTTTTGATATACACACTTACCCCTGGTTAATTTTGTGACATACACACTGACTCTGGTTAAACAATTGTGACATACACACTGACCTCTGGTTAAGAACCCCTGCTCTTTAACTTTTAGTTCCCCGGACCCCTGGTTAAGAACTGACCCCTGGTTTTGATATACACACTTACCCCTGGTTAATTTTGTGACATACACACTGACTCTGGTTAAACAATTGTGACATACACACTGACCCCTGGTTAAACAATTGTGACATACACACTGACCTCTGGTTAAGAACCCCTGCTCTTTAACTTTTAGTTCCCCGGACCCCTGGTTAAGAACTGACCCCTGGTTTTGATATACACACTTACCCCTGGTTAATTTTGTGACATACACACTGACTCTGGTTAAACAATTGTGACATACACACTGACCTCTGGTTAAGAAACCCTGCTCTTTCTAGAGCAGGGGTTCTTAACCAGGGGTCCGTGGAAAGATTTCAGGGGGTTTGTTAGCTTGGATGAGAAAAAAATCAATTCATCATCTTCATTTTCACTAACAGCTAATTAAATCTAACATTTTGTTTTTCTCTTATAAATATATGCAATAACTTCCAGTAGTATTAGTTGCATCTGTGTCTTCACACTGACAGTCTTTAATAAATAAAATGTAACTTAAGTTTTCTATATATTAAATGTTTTTATTTTATTTTTTAACTGTATTTTAACATAACTGGTTTCCTTTGTAATTCTGTGCATTTAAAAATATTAATGAGAAGGGATCTGTAGCCTTCTCCTAATAAGTAAAGGGGTCCATGGAACAAAAAAGATTAAGAACCCCTGTTCTAGATTTATATTAAAAAATGTTTAGCATTCGATATCATTATATTAAACGAGTATTTTTTGGTTAGTTTCATAATTAAAAATCAATTCAAAATACACGGAAAATTAATCAATCTTTAAACTTATTGATCATTAAAAATTCAAAATAAAAGAATATAAAATTCCACCTGTATAAAAATAAACGGTGCATCTTTTAATACCTTTATTTATAAAACAATTCGCCATCTTTTTCTCTGAACTTTGTTAAGAAGAATCAAAAGTTCATCTTAGATTCCAAATTTAATTTAATCATTTAATAATTTCAACCTCGATTTATTTAAGTTTATTTATACTTTTTTTTAAAAAAAAATTACATCCTTTACTATCTATAACTGTAATAGAAAATTTTCTTCATAACTGGTGACAGTCAATTAGATGTATACTTCGTAAACCATTAGATATATCATCACCTAGTGTAATCTGTCGGTGAGAAGGCGTTTAATTTTATTTTTATAGAATAAATTAAATGCACATATTACAACCACATATGATGCGGTTTTTATATTAAAAATAAAAATATTAAAAAAAAAATTATTTTTTGAATAATGTAATTTAATTTTGTTTTTGTAATACTTCATCTCTTATTACGATGTAAATTTTATTAACGGAAATAAAATTTTGATTGTTTTAAATAAAATTATCCAGTAATTATTCTAAGCGAACTGATAATTCTTAGTTAACTTAATTATGTCGCCCCACAGGGAGGCAATTCGAGAATGAGTTATTAATAGTGAATTTTTTTGCATTTCTTACGGTTATAGGAGCCTCATATACAGTATATAAATATATATTGTGACATACACACTTTTAAAATTAAAATCAGAATGTACACAGCGATCAGCTGGTGACAATGGAGAGGAGGAAAGCCCGCTGATAGAAAGGAGTGGTGAGAGAGAGGTAAAAGTTTACATAACCTTTACTTCTTATATCTCCATTGTCACCAGCTGATCGTCGTGTACATTCTGATTAAGATAACTAGCGAAATTAGAAGAAAGTAAAAAAATGTTTAGTGTGCGCGCACATTTATTATTATTGAAGGGCCTTGATACATAAATGTATGTACTTATATTATAAATAATTTATAACCATTAAATGCATTCCATTTTATGTTTTTCTCATATTTATTTCTTAGTGATTTCTTCCTCAGTACTTCACCTGTCCTTTCGTTCTTTTATTTTTTTCTTTCACGGATGCCATGTTCTTTGGAAGCTTGTTTAGATCACCCATGTGAATAGGAATTCACTTTTTGAATAATAAAAATTATATGTCACAAGGCATCAGGATTTTAGAGATGCTTAGATACATGGGCAAAACAAGATTGGGAACCATTGCTCTCAACTATTGTAATATGTTTTTAATTTATGTATTTGTTCTGCAATTTCTCCTTGCACTGTAAGGAAACTATTTAAAGATATCTTTTTTTTTTTTAATTTTTACATGATTTTGTTAACTATACTTTATAACAATTATTATATAATTAAACCTAGTTCGAAATTGATGAAGGAAAGATTATTCTGTAAACATTAATACGACTTAATTCATATCAAATATGAAGAATTAAATTAAATTTTGAATATGTATTTATATCAGAATCAATTTAAAATTCAAATTATTCAGTGCTTAATCGATCTAAATTATATATATAAAAATGAAAATGCAGCATAAAAAAAAACTATTATTAGATTCTGTAATGGAAAAATTGTTTTCGAAGCAAAGCGTGTCGAATGTAAATATTGTTTTAAGACGGATTACAGCCATTAACATATATTATTATATAATAGATTTAGCAGCTAAAACTCGAATAAATTATCTGCTATCGATTAAAGTGGTACGAGTCGTTTTATCCTCTACCTGAGTTTTAACGTAATTTCGTATGACAAGTAGGCCAAACTGTTCGATTCAGAAACTCTTTCGGAATGTTTAATAGAATAAATAACTAATTACACTTGATTATTAAGCTTTTTTTGGTGAATAAGGTTGATATTTCTGTTTAAATTACTTCTTTAATCAATACTGTAATAATAATAACAACAACAACAATAATAAAAACAAGTAACTCTATACTAATTGGTTTTGCCTTAGGCAAAACAGAGAGAAACAGGAAAAAATGAGATACTTATATGCCAACACAAATTGTATTTTTACTGAAAAGTAATTTTGGTTTCATGTCAAACATAATTAGGAATATTTCACTCTCTTACATTGATTATTCGTTATATAAATAGAGATTTCTAACAATTATAAAAAAAAAAAAAATAGCCTACATTTTTGGAAGAGTTTTAAAGTCACTTTTTGTTTTTATTTAGGCCTAAATAAAAACATTTTGGCCTAAATATTTGGCTTAACAATGTTATTTAGGCATAAATGTTTGGTATATTTATGCCTAAATATTTCTTAAAAACATTTTGGCCTAAATATTTGGCTTAACAATGTTATTTAGGCATAAATGTTTGGTCTAAAATATTTATGCCTAAATATTTGGCTTAACAATGTTATTTAGGCCTAAATGTTTGGCCTAAAACAAACATTTAGGCCTTTATTTAGGCCTAAATGTTATATTGAATTTGCATTAATGGATTTATACAAATATATTTTCGGTTATTTATTTCTTTTGATTAATTAGAAAAATGAAAATTTCAATATCATATAAAGACGTTATTATATAAAGAATGCTTTCGTATATATAATACTAAAATTACCTATCTACGATTATATAAGAAGAAAAGGTAAACTATTCGTCATAAGTCATCAATTTCGAAACGAAATATCTTTCAAATTGACCAATCAGAACATTCTTAACGCGGTACTGTAATACGGATCGGATTCAAGGACACTAATGTTTTATGTTACCATGACAACCATATAGTAAACTCAACCTAAATAAGTCCTTGACTAAAAATAGCAAACATCGAATCGGATTGTAAACAAATTACAATAATGAAACACCGATAATCGTCATTTAATCGAAACGTGAAAAATAAGGAATTTTTTTAAACTCAAATTTTTAATTTTACAAACATCACATTTAGTTAAAAAAAATCGTTAATTTCGCAATTAAAAAATTATTGATTTGATAAGAAAATTATTATTTTATGATCTTAAGTTATTTTTAAATCGTCACAATTTGATGATTTTCTTTATTAAAATATCTTATTAATGTACAGTAATTAATTTATAATATTTCGAAGAAACTTTATAAAAAAATTGCTTACTGCCCTCTGGTGGCTAAAATAAGAATTATATTTGGAATTTCTAAAAAAATTATTTAAATTGAAATGAAGTGTCCTGATGATCATAACTTAAATGAAGAATAAAATATTTATTTTACTTTTAAAATATAGGGAATAAAATGAAAATTATATTGCTTATAAATAATAATATCAATATTTTTTTTTATTTAATATTTAATTTTTAAAATCGATATTTTTTAGATCAATACATTTATTTTATTTTCTTACATTTAAAACAGAAATTTTTTTTATTTAATATTAACAATTTTTTCAAAGATATATCAATTACTGCGAACAAATTGGAAAAATACGAAAATTCTTGTTATTCGTTATAATCGGGTGCACTATTACACTACTACTACTACTCCTTTCCTATCTGACAGTCAGGCTAAAAGCATATTCCCGATTTGTTTCGAAACTAGTCTGGGAATGCCGTCTTCTCATTGCGGAACTGGCCACCAAGAACAGGGTACAACTGGTTTGGGTGCCAAGTTTAGCATTAAAATTAGTTTTATGCACCTGCTGTGTAGTGCTTCTAATATTGATTAAATTAGGAGAGATCGATACTTCAGCCATAACTGAGTTTATCAAAACGATTGTATAAAGGTTGCTAATGCTCATTTTGGTATATTTTGACAGCATCTGACAACTATTGGTTTTGATTTAATTATTAATAAATATAACTAATGGAATAATTTGACAGCTCTAGCAAGTAAAAAAAACAAAATTTAACTTTATTTCCTTAGAACTTTCGGCTTAATCAAGCCATCAACGGTTGATTTTTACGAATAAGAACAAATCATTAGAATACATTTAAAATTAAAAATTAAATATTAAATACAAATAGAAAATAAATAACATTATAATATATATAGAAAATTATGTACATTGTAGTATATATAAATTAATTTTCTTTATAGCCTATTTATATATAATTATACAATTACGTATAAGAAAGATTTTGATTATCAATTAAAATATCTTTATTGTTGGGCACCGGAAAACCATGGTGCCAGGATTATCTATGGAGTATTATTATTTATTACATTTTTTTTGGAATACTTTATAATCTCTAATGTTATTTAATTGCCTTATTTAATTTCCTCTATGTTTCTTACTGTTCTCCTTACCAGGAATTGCGTCTCATACCATCATCAAACCAACTGCCAAATCCAAAGCAGAAGTTGAGCACTGCTTTCATGTCGCTCAATCGCATCCGATTTTTGCTCTAGCACAATCACTAACCTTGTCTTTTTTTTGATTCCTGTTTTATCATCAAAAGTGTTCCTTCTTTCATCCATTTTGATACTTTTTAAAAGAGAAAATTCTACACTATACCGTATGTATACAATAACAAAGCTGGATAATAATAATGTTAAATAGCTAACGGCAAAAAGCCTATCTTTCTGGCGTTCACCCCTTCAAAACCAAGTGACTGTTCTTGAACTGCTCCTCATCCAATTTTACTAACTGAAAATTAACATTAATTTGTTAATTGACATCATAAAATGGTACTAACCGAAAATTAACATTAATTTGTTAATTGACATCATAAAAGACAATCGAAAATTAACATTAATTTGTTAATTGACATCATAAAAGGGGATGGATATTTGTTAGTAAGACTGGTCTATGCTTACAACACTCGCATTAATTGAATATTTGCTTCGAAACGGTATCATTTTTATAAGTTGCACTAATTGAATATCGCATTATTCAAACTCACACTAACTGAAAAATGGTATCAATTTTATAAGTCGCACTAATCGAAATTCTAACTGAAAAACGGTATCATTTTTATAAGTTGCACTAATCGAATATCCATTATTCAAACTCGCACTAATCGAGGCCTACCTGTATTCCAAAAGAAGCACATAATAAATGATAATACTTCAGAGATAATCCCGGCACCATGGTTTTCCGGTGCCCTGTATTCCAAAAGAAGCACATAATAAATGATAATACTTCAGAGATAATCCCGGCACCCAACAATAAAGATATTTTTAATTGATAATCATAATCTTTCTCATACTTAATTGTATAATTATATATAAATAGGCTATAAAGAAAATTAATTTATATACTACAATGTACATAATTTTCTATATATATTATAATGTTATTTATTTTCTATTTGTATTTAATATTTAATTTTTAAATGTATTCTAATGATTTGTTCTTATTCGTAAAAATCAACTGCTGATGATGGCTTGATTAAGCCAAAA
>AYEL01092035.1:0-43497 GCA_000484575.1 Olivierus martensii | reverse complement strand
TTTTGTAAAATTCGTTTCGACGAGTGTAGCTTTCCAGCTAAACTTCCGCCGAGTAGGAGAAGCAATTCTTACAGGGGATATCAAAAAATTTAAGATAAAATATCGAAATATAAAATAAATGAGAAAAATCGATCCAAAATAACTCAATTTACTACAATATACAAATCTCATTTTATATTATTATTTAATATATATATATATATATACTTATATATAGGCAAACATTTGCATGTTTTGTTTACGATTATTTTATGTTTGAACAGAACAAATAAATATGTCAGAAATGAAAGCAGTATTCTCACCTGCCTGATTTCAAATAGAACTAACTAAAAACACTCGCAATAATTTATCCATATTTCTATCTTTAACGCTTTTCCTACCCAGTATAGCCTAAGTAATTACGCATTCAGCGCTGTATTATATTCAGGAACAAATATAGACCCGCGAACACTGTTTAGTCTTCCTTGACGTCAATCATGAGCCGCCGTGCGCTTCTATGACGTTATCTGACGTCAGAGTGGCGCGCCGAATGGCGTCACGCCGTTGTTATCTGACGTCAGCACAATTTTAGACCACAATAGCTTGACGTCATCGGCAGTTCGTATAAATGACAATTTTCGAGTAATTTCGAACATATATCTGACTTTTTGCATATCGAGCGGTTTCGGAAAGTTATGTTTACCTGTTATCGATGCAATTTATGCATATTTTCACCTAAGATACTGATTTCTCAAACAGAAACTCTGATCTTTTATTTATTTTTTTTTTCTTTCAAATATATTTGTTTATGCTTGGAAAAAAGAGAGAAAAAAAAATTATGACTATATTAAAATAATAACCAAATTATACAAAAATCGATAATAACTCTGCAAATATTTTATTTTAGAGAGTTTTATGATGGGAAAAATTTTTTTCTAAAATTTTGATTTATCAATTTTATTAAAAAAATAACAAACAAATCGATTTTTTTCCTATTTAATAGCCAATATATATATATATTTTTTATTTTTGTCATTTGAGTTTACCATTTTAAAACTGAACTTAAAAAAAAAAAAAAAAATATTTTTGCTACAAAATCGAAATATTATAATTATAAATCATGCAAAAATAATGCAGTACCGTATAATAATATGCAATATATAAAAGCTTAAATGTTCCCAAATATTATGAATTTTTTTTTTCTATTTTTTAAGAAATATGGCAACAATAAAAATAGATTAAATAAAGGAAGTGAATTATTGTTTTGCGTTTAAAAACATAAACATATATTTATATAAATTGGTATATTAATCACTAGTAACCTTTTCTTAAACATAACTTTCCTTGGATTAGATACAGTTGGCATACACTTCTTATGCTGTTAAGGCAAACTTTACAAGAGAACATCACAACAAATTATATTAAATCTTAAAATTGTTTTCCATCTTTAATTAAAATAAATTTATTAATTTTAATAAGTTGTTTGCAAACCGAAATATTTTTAGTAGTTTTCATGTCATTTTAAATCTGCATACGAGTATTTTTATAGCTCTAAATTGAATGTTATATATAGCACTTGCAGTAATTAAGTTGAATTTTTGATTAATTTTGACTGTATGACCATTTTTTTTGCTATATCATTAATGATTGCAGTTGTTCTTCTATAATTTTATATATATTGTGAACAATATCCTCGTATATTTTTACAGTAAGTTGATATAGATCACATGTTCAATTTTTATCGCTATCATTAATGATTGCAGTTGTTCTTCTATAATTTTATATATATTGTGAACAATATCCTCATATATTTTTACAGTAAGTTGTTATAGATCACATATTCAATTTTTATCGCAAAAAAAATCTTTAAATTAAAATTTAAATTATATAAAAATCTGCATTTAAACTGCAAAACTATCATTGATTACGAATGCAGTAAATTTTTGAATGCTAGTGGAATGTTTTCATTATATAATATACTGTTTAATTAAATTGAATTTATGATAAATTATGCAAACTGCAACACATAATTTTGTGTAGAAGGGTATAACACTGTATAGTATGTACAGGTATATTTATAGTCAGTTTGAGTTTTCTTATCTGTTACTTGCTTAAATTGAATAAATTATTATATTTTGCTATTTGGATTGAAGTTGCGCAAATTTTCGTGCAGAGAGTAAAAATATTGCATTAGAACGTTAGGAGACATTTTAAAATACAACACAGGACAAACTTAATGAGTCCTTAATTTGATGTTTAATTTTCATCCTGCTTCCTATCAGCTGTTTTTGATAATTCGGAACGTTAGCTAGAATATATACGCGAGTATTCCTTAAGGATTTAATGCTATAAATACCACCCTGGAGGAATCGTAAATTCCTCGAGTAGGCGATCCTTACCTGATTTCTTCTATTAAAAAAAAAAATCCCGGTCCAAAATTAATCCAATATCCACTTTTGTCTTTTCTTCTAAGTTAGCACCCGAAGGCGGCCTAAATTTAGATAATTACCAAAAAACATCTCTAGTAGTAAAACCTGGCCAACTATCTATTGGTTGCTATGGCTACTTGACGTAAGTTTTACGTCACCAGTGTTAGGAACCCACTAGCATTGGTAAAAAAAGAAAAGAAGAAAAAAAAAGCATTCGAAATTAAAAGCGAAAGGGGATTCGAAGCTAATTTTAGGTAAAGGTTAACAAGCGCTAAAGGTCAGAAAGAGATTTTCAATCGGCGAGAGTCGCACATCGATCCTGAAGAGAAATACGAACTTCAATTGTGGCGCGGATGACGTCTTTCAGACGTCATCAAACGTCATAGTCCTCTCACGAGTGGCCGCAGATTAGCAGCGAATCGCATTGGACGTCTACAACTCGAACTGTTAGGTCGCCAAAACTTTTACCAATAACAAGTCTGGCAGCCATGGCATTGGTCGTCGTTTTATAATACAGTAACCAGCATTTGTTAGCGCTCGGAGCACACGATTGTTTACGTCCAGTGCTGCGAGTCGGATCGACATCACTCGCTGTTTAAATGCCACGAAAGAGGTAAAGTCGTTTGAGATTATCCAGAACTGTCACACCGATAAACCGGTAACTAGTACTTTGGGTACGAGGTTTTTGTAATGTGCATGCGCGAGGTGGGAGCGCAACATGGCGGCGGACACGACCAAGAGTGGTGTCTCGACCACAACGTCTGGTCTTGTGCGTGTGGGTTTTTACGAACTGGAGAAAACCATCGGCAAAGGCAATTTCGCCATCGTCAAGTTAGCCACCCATATCATCACAAAATCCAAGGTAAGTGGCCATAAATATCTAAAATAATCCAAACCATGCCGCATGTCCGTGTGTGTGTTACTTTCAGGTCATGTCATCAAGCATGAATACATTACCGGAGGGGAAGTTGTTCCGAACTTTTTTGATACTAATTACTCTCACGGCTTAATCACTATTCAATCGCCGCCGTCTAACTACCGTTAGTTGTTAAAAAAAAAGAATATGTGTTATAAATATACACATAATCTGACACAACTTTTGTGTGAATAAACTTATTTATTAAAGAGGAAAAAGTGGTTGAACGAGTCGAATAAAGATAGAAACTTGCCAGGAGTAGTGCACCTCGTGTTGACAACTCCTGTTATAAAAATAAAGTATTCACCTCGTTATGACATTTCGGTTATTTGCTAAATATTTACTGAGAGATAAAAGATAATTGTGTTTTCTTTAATTGCATCATGTGATAACTCGGATATTAGGTTGCGTCATTGGTTCACAGACCTGGCGATTTGATTACGTAGGTCAATAGGTGACGATGTTATAGATACATCATTTTAGTGTTTTAAACAATTAAATTGCGGTTTACAACCAATACGAGTTACGTATTGTTTATAGTGTGACGTACAACAATATTATGCATTTATTCACGTATATGATAATTTTAAAACGTTTAGTGTGTAATATTCATTTTAATAATGAAAAATAAGAAAGTGATTATTCGAAATTTGTTTATTAATTCGTGTGTGTTGGCGTTAATTGTGGAGATTACTGTTTATAGTGCGATAAGCGCTTTTCTTAGCGATTTATTTAAGTACGAAATATTTGTATAATATCATTCGTTTTAATTATGGTAAATTGTTTTTAATGTGATGCGTAATATTACATTAAAAACATTAATTAAAAACACGCTCATTTCGATAGAGAAAATTGATGAGTAATAGCAATAATAACTGTTATTTAAAAATTGCGGTTTACATAATTAAATTATTCAAACTTAAATTTAGATAAACATCAGATTTTTTGTTGTGTAAATGAAGCAATGAATCTTCGTGTTCGATTTAACACTACATTTTTTTTTTTTAAATTGTTATACGTAACAATATACTGATTTAATTCCTGTGTGATAGATTTTTTTTTTTTTTTTTGAAACGTTTAATCGTGATGTTGGGTTAGATAGGAAAAAAAATATCGATGACTAATTGTAATAAGAGAATGTGGCTCAACATATTCCTTTTTACAATGTCTTCTCTTTCTTCTTTAAGGACGTTTTTAATTTCACTCTTAAAAATCCTGATAATTTGCATAATTTACAGGATTTCAAATTTAAAATCGTATTACACACAAGATTTTAAATTCGAATATTTTTTAATAATTTTAGTTGTTTGTTAATAATATTTCTTGCGAATAATCTGATGTTGCAATAAATTAATCAAATAATAATAATGTATAAGTGCGATGCATATAATTTTTAACTTTTTTTTATTTTTAAGGAAAAAAATTATTTTTATGTCGCGTAATAATTTGCCAAGGACCAGTATTACGAACTTTGCTTTACTTATATACACACGCAGTGACTATCAGAAAGGGGGAGAAAATGGGGAGGCTGATCAGGGCCTCACGATTTTAGGGGCCTCAATTTATAACTCAACACGCTAGAAAGAATATATATGCATATTTTTATACTGTTCGAGCTTCAGTATTTGTCAAAATTTGATGTTCTCTGGCACACTTATCACTGCATATTTTTCAATTTTGTCTTTGTTTTTTTGAAGGGCCTTAAAAATACTAGTTGTCCCAAGCCCTGTACACACGTTAAGGATTTTTCTACGATTTTTTACTTATTTTACGCGTTATCTGATCGATGTAACGTCACTCTCGCGATATTTGTGATACGCTTCTGCGTTACTATACGTTACGCTCAAATTTGCAGGTTGTAGATGTTTGCAACCCGCTTAATATGAATATTTATTAAGTTCCTTAATGACAAAATTGGAATTTTAGCTCGAAATCCGTTGAAAATTTATAGCAGAGTACACTATATTCATAAATCGAACGTTCAAAATTGTAATTTAATATATCACATCTGATAATTATAGATGCATGACAGCTTTGTAAATTTAGAGGTTATTCAGATCGGATTTGATTTGTTAAACGTATGATATTTCGCGATGAGATATCGAATGAGCTTAATTTTTAGCATGTGGCTTCCTCTTAAGAAGGGTGTGAGTTATGTGTTTGCCAGGATTGGTTATAAGTTCTTAATTCTTATCTCGCACTGATAACAATTCCGAGAAGAGAAGAAATAAAAATAAAAAAAATTGCACAACTTATAAAAGGAAAGCGTGTTTTGTTATAACTTATTAAAAGAATTATTTAATTGTTGAGTTTATCATCTTTAGTTTGCTTATAAATATTTTATCCGTGTGAAACGAAGCGATGCGATTTTAATTAGCGATTAGATTGAGTCTGGCTCCTTTTAAGTACTGTGTTTTATTATGAACATAGTTTGTGTTTCGGTTCCATTAAAAAAAGATTTATTATAAGTATAAAAATGCAAATAATGCTAAGTCGTTTGTAGGTGTCAGATGTATAATATAATCGAAATAACTGATAACTGAGACACGTGCCGTAAATTTTAAGTTATCATCATTGCAATTCCCGAAACAACACTTCTACATCATCAGTTCTGTAGAAATCGTGAAATTTCGGTGACTTTTTAAAAATAAACATCATTAGGAAATTTCTGAAAAATTAGAAAAATAGTCATTGATGCTTCGTTACTCATGGTACTCAGGGATTTGTTCGGTTCGTTTAAAAATATCTTGAAACAATCATTAACAACAGTTAAATCTCTTAACATCGAGGCAAATTGTTTTTCTCTGTATTTTCGAGAGATTATCTAGTTCAGATTGTAGAATTCCCACGAAGATTATACGAGAAATGTATATTAAAAAAAGAAGTTGCTAGTGTCAAAGTGTCACGACATGTTTCTTTTAATGATTTTAATCAAGTTGGAATTTTTGTATTTTCATAAATGTACAGAATTGAAAGAAAATTTATAGTACTGTACTTAAACAGTCCTTAGTATGCTGAAGAAAAGTATACGCAATCATATATATTAATAATCAAACATGGCTGGCTGACTGGATGTCCCTTTTTCAGTCGAACCACTGTACCGATTACTATAAGAATGGTATCGTTAGAAAATTCTAATTTTCGGATGTCTGCGACAGCCAAAATTATTTGTTGTTATTAATAATTTACAAATTAAAGAATAAAAATTAAATTGAAATTGTAGTTCCTCTAAAAAGACAAAAGTCCTCAGATGGCGCTGTAACGTAATAATGGATGCCATTTTCCGATTCTCGCAATGATGTTGGGATTCCCTATACGTGTATTTCGTCGTTGTATACAGTATTATTAAATATAATCTTGTGATTTAATTTAAATTAACATTTATGAACATTTTTATGAAAAATATTGTGTCAAGTAATTAAAACAGCTGTCATCAACAAACATGCACTGAAATGTTCCTATATTCGTTTGTTTAACCGAAGAGAAACCCTTCGCTGTATGACTCGATTTGGCTTCTTTCATAAAGGGCTATTCGTCAAAAATTCAGGGCCTTATCATCATTCTTATGTATATCAGTTATATATATTGCCTTAAGGATTCTTTGCAATTTCAAAATGGAAAATTGTTTGTTTCCAAGCTTTGTTTTCTCGAGTGTGTAGTCAAATAAATGTTAAAACAGTAAGATGTTTTTAGTGTAATATGCATAAAACATTATTTGTGTAGTCGTAAAACACTTCAATTTATGAATTGATTTTTAAACTGATAAAACGTTAAGTTTATTCACAATTTTACTAATTCCACATTAAATAACGAACTTATCTACATTAACGTATCATTGTTTATGGATATTGATTAGGTATTCTTTCTTTAAAAAAAAAAAATTTCTTTCTAGAATCGCATATTTTACGAATAACTGAATGGTCGCGCTATTCTTCATCCATTTACACATATTTATGTTAACTAGAGGACGTAAATATCATTTTGGATGGCTAACATATCACGTAGCACGTAACAAACTTTCGATCTTATAGATAATGTAGTAAACTTATAAAAAATGCCTGATAATCGTCCACGTTATCGATGATCATTGCACGTATAGTCTGCATTTTACTTTTCCACCTTTAGAATGTGATAGCTTCTTCCATCTTTATTTTTTTGCTTTGCACAATAAAATCATTATGAATAGCAGGTTTTATAAAATCCGATATTGTTTCGGCATGTAACAGAATAACGTTCTTCTATAAATAAATAAAAAATTAATCATATTTTACGACCACGATTACTTGTTACTGCTTGCTCTACTTTATAACACACTCGTGTTTTAAAGGAAGAAAGAGAACACCTTTCTTCTTGTGTATGGGTTGTGGAACAGGAGGTTTCACAACCCTCGTCCCAGCTAGATGTACGGGACCGGTTGTGAAACCTCAGCGGTGAAAACTGTTACGTCTTCTTTCTCCTAGCCGTTTTTTTCGAGATTCGTCACCGATTAATCGCTAAATTTTTTCCGTAACGGCGTATATATACTAAAAAGTAAGTTCGCGAAATTGTTAAAATATATTATGTCGTGCAAGCGTTTCTTGTATCAGAATTTGCCCGTGACCTTTTATCTTTTTGGATAGAACAACTGCTTGCAATTTTATACGCATTACTCATTGCATCTGGGTCCAGTACCGAGATGTGTTTCATTCAAAAAATCTTTCGATCCTACATCATCATGGCGTATTAAAGTTAATTAGAAGTCAGTTTAAATATTTTTAATGCATTTTATGTAAATATTTGTATTAGAATAAAAGTAAACTTTAATTTTTACTAATTTGTTTGGTTCCATAATTAAACCGATGCTATCTACAATAAACATGTAACACATACCTATTCAAGTATAAACTTTAAATGTATGAAGAGTGCCGAATTTTTTAATTTTATGGACTTATATTAATGTGGAAAATTTATAAATTCGTGTTCTCTGAGATTGTATTTTGCTGAATCTCCACAATTTTTAAAGTTTTGTGCTTTCGAATGCATTCTACAGATTCGTGTTTTGCATTTTACCTTCTACACAACACAGTATTATGTTCATAAATAAATGTATTATACATGTATGTATATCAGTATATTATTTGTATATCATGCTCGATAAATAACGTGAATACCAAGTTTGTAGTCAGTGTATTAAAGCAGTGTACAGTTATATTTTGATTCGATATTTGCATATTGTAGACTTCTAGATTCGTATATTCTCTGAGAAATTTTTTACAAATTTCCATGATTTATAAAATGCTGAGCAACATATATATTTATGTATATAGCAATTTATATATCGAAATTGCTGTACATGGACAGAATTCAGTCGTGTAAAGCTGTTCGAAATCCGAATAAATTAATTAATTTTCTAATTAATTAATTTGATTTTTTTTATGTTTATGTTCGTTGCAAAAGTGCGCAGCGTGTTTACATCATTTAAAAAAGGAATAATAATAATAATAAAGCAAAAGAATAACTCTGCTTTGTGTTGAAGACAGTTACATGACGTCAGCTAGGTCGTCTGACATCAGTATTGACGTAAGCATCTCTGCCTTCTCCCAGTAAAAATCGACTTTCGTTCCTAATCCCGGTAAAGAATAGAAAGGAATTTCCCCCACGAAAATGTTTATCGTTTTTTTTTTTTTTCCAAATGCAAATAACGATATAAGAAAAGATGGTTAATTTAATTCTGGTGTTTACAGGCTGTGTAATCAGAAGTATTGCTCACCTGAAGAGGTTACGACTAAACCCGTGACGTTTGGTAGGTAAAGACCTTGACTCCGTTGTCATGGTGACCGTCTCAGTGTCTCAGGTAGCCAGGTGACTGTCCGCATTCCTAGATATCCCGTAAAGAGAAATAGTACAGAAGAGATGCTGATACAAAACAAAATCATCTTTATAGTGGCATCGTGGGAATTTTAACCTTTCTTCTCGTGTCTTAATGGAATGGGCGGAACCTTTCTCTCTCTTTCATATTTACATTCTCATTCAATAATAAATCCTAATAGATTTATGATGTATAGGGTCCTTGATTAAACATCCTGGCTTGAGTCCATCACACGTGCTGATTCTTTGGGAGAAGTTATGAATAGCAGGCACCATTTCTATATTTAGTTCAAAGGGTTTTTCTGTAACACTTTGGATTATTTATGAATATGTTCCGAGTTTATAATTAGGCACTATAAACTACAGTTATTTCGTTTGCAAATGTGCATATTTAATTAATAAATTCAGCAATATTTTTTACTATATTAGTTTAGTGAAAATATTTACTCTGCTTTTATTATTATTTGAAGTTTTTATAATAATTTTATCATTATAGGTAGTGGATTAATAGCTGTAAGCATTTCTGCATTCAGTAGATGATGTTTTTTTTTTATGAGATTTTTAAGTATTCAACTTAAATTTAAATGTTCCAAAAAAATGCCACATAAAAAGCGCTTTGTTGTTTTGATTTTCTTCACGTTTTAAACTGTCACATAACAAATCTCAGTTTGTTCTCAGTAGAACAGAATGTAGATTTTTACAAAAGAAAAAGATTTTTGTACAATTTTTGATACATAAGACGGTTTACTTTAATGTCATCCTTTATTATTAAATAGTAAGATTTAATGGATAACGAAAGATGTATGCTTTAAAACATTTTAATGTATGTTTATCGATGATCACGCAGATCGTTGTTATCGACGTAGTTCCAAATCACTCATTCAATATTTTGATTATTTCGATTTCTATAACGAAAATCTTTATCTGTTCAACCTTCGCCAATTAAAATTCATTTTTTTTAACTGAAATACCCGTTCTTAAAGAATGGAAGAGTACTCAATCAGTATAAAAAAAAGAGTCTAGATTGTTCGTGTTTACGACATAGAGATCTGCAATTACCTGTCGAGTCTCGTATTTGCT
The DNA here is from genome assembly GCA_000484575.1 of Olivierus martensii. Taxonomy (NCBI): domain Eukaryota; kingdom Metazoa; phylum Arthropoda; class Arachnida; order Scorpiones; family Buthidae; genus Olivierus; species Olivierus martensii. Next base: position 33,246 of record AYEL01092035.1, on the reverse strand, counting down.
TTTCTTTATTTCTGCTACTAAAACAGTATTATAGAGTATTAGAATCATGTAGAGAGTTTAACTATGACATATCGATAAATCTTGATGTGTCATCGATTAATGGACAGATTTTATCTTGTTGATATTGAATGCTATCACTGATATCTGCTCTCGGGTATAGATTTTTTTTTTTACATCTCTGTTTATAGTAATTCAAACTCACATGCAATAATATTCTTCTTAATATTTCATAAACTGTATAATCGTCTTTCACAATTTTGATGGGAAAATTTTCACAGAATATTTCTAATAAAAACTTTTGGACAAACACATTTTGAATGGTATTCTTACAATAATTTTAGAAAATTTTCAGAAAGATTTCTCTTCTTTGTCTACTAAAGTCACAATCACTCGAAATTAAACCATATAAATCGTTAAGTTATAGAGAACTTGTAAGAAAAAAAAAAAATGTGTAATATATACAGAAGGAAAAGTCAGACAGTCCATTAATAGATGTGATAACGTCAACAGGACTTCCCAATCCAATAGTGCAATGTTTCATAAATTTTATGTAGGGGACCAGTTTTTTCAGTTCCCCATTTTGCCGTCCAAAAAATAATCCGCATGTAAAAAATTACGAAAAATATGAATAAATATTCTTTTGCTTATGACCAAAAAAAGCACTCCCATTTTAGCGGGGTATATTATGAAAAAAAAACTTTTTAATATATTAAAACACTTTCTGCCAAGTCTATATCATCTCTTAGATGATAATTCCATTTTGCATAGCGGGGTATATTATGAAAAAAAAACTTTTTAATATATTAAAACACTTTCTGCCAAGTATATAACATCTCTTAGATGATAATTCCATTCTGTAGCTCTGTTTCCATGTGCTTTCGCATAATTTATCACTTTTTTACAGTTGAAAATCTTTTTTTTTTTAAATTTAACTATACTGTTCTTGAAATATGAGTAACGCTTTAAGCATTAGTGTAAAATTGTTGTTGTGATCGTTATTTCTTACATTACCAGTTCAAAAAAGGTGCAATCTCACTAGATGACTGTTAAAACACTCGCTAAAAATTGGACAATCATAAAAAAAAAAGAATCATCAGTTGTCACGAAACCGAATACATCTTTTATGCATAAAGCTATGTACTATTGAGTTTGTGAACAGTTAAGGATGGTTATAGGAATAAATCCGTAGAAAACTTCAAATATCGGAGAAAACGTAATTATTTTTGAGCGCTTTTTCTAAGAAATACAGTAAAGTTACAACAGTAAATCGTTTATCATGTATATTTATTTATATATTTTATGCCTTTTAAATTTATATAAATATATTTGTACACAGTATTTAGAATCAAAGACCGGTTACAGTCGCAGTCCATATTTTGGGTTAGGTTATATTATTTTGACATATTGAATGACCATATACAGGGTGAACCAAAAGTAGGTGGACAGTCGAAAACCACCAAGTGTTTGTGATTTGAAAGATTACATCAGAGATGTATTTCAAGAAATTTAATATACAAAGATACTTGTGCAAAAATGTTTGTCGAAGCGTGAAAGATAAGACTTCAAAGCTGTGTAAAGTGTGATAGACAGTAGTTTGAACACCTGCGTTTTGATAAAATTTTCAGTGCTTTTGTATTGTATTATTGTATACAATAAAATTTAATTGTAAATGTAATAATTGTTTATCAAAATTTAACTGTATCAGTCAGAATAATTGTATATATAATCTCAAAATAAATCTTATCATTCATTGTCCTACTTTTGGTTCATCCTGTATATCTCGAACAAATTCGATGGAGTAACTTATATTAAATCAGTTTAATCAGCAAATATTCAATAGACCAAATAAGATAGAGCTATTTCACCACAGATTTTATTGAATCTAAAATTCTATATTCGGCTAGATGGCCGCATGAGATCAAGGACTTTTCACTCGAATTCCAAGTCCATTCATTCCTCAAAGTTTTCAGCCAGGTCTCCAGTCTTTTTCCTTTGATGCTCTGGACAAATCCATCATGGGAGTCCTCGTGTGAAGTCTTTAAGTGACCAGTCATTGTGTATCTCTCGAGGTGATTCGCCGGCTTAAAGTTTCAAAACACCTAGAATTCTTTTCACATCACTACCATAACATATGCATATACAATCTAAAATTGGCTGAGTCGGCCGCGTGATAATGCTTACCACCCTGGAGGATCCGGGTCCCACACCTCCAGTTTTTCAGGAAGGGCTCTTTGAACATCATCTTTCAACCTTCTGGTTGACCTCGTCATGAGTATTCGCCACTTGTGATGGGTTCTACAAGTTATATCCCTTGTGCGATATGGCGACTACTACGCAATATTAAAATTGGCTGAATGGCTGCATGAAAGGGTGTTAAACTTTTATCTAAAACATAGATATCGATTTTGAATTCTACATACACACATACCAAGTATTGCTAGGGATTCGATTACAGTTATCGATCCCCATTCTTCCATCTTTGAGTCGATCTCATTACGAGAGCAGGGCTCTGAAACGATTACCATCATATAAGATTCCATGGCATAACTGAATTAACCGATACTGTCTAAAATAACCAGTTAATATTTATGCAAGTTGCCGGTGTCGGTACTTGTATTCGTGTTGAATTATATTTGAGAGCGCTTCCGTAACTTGTTGCATGGCATTAGCTTATTACAATGTATCGCTCTATTTAACAGTTCTCAGTATTTTCTCAAGTGGAAACGAATATTTTTTTAACATGTCGTCGTGTTCTAAACCGAGATGTGAATTTCGCAACGTTATATATAATTTTTAAAACTGTGTCAAATAGCCTATTTCATTCCTATATTTGTAATTATCAAATTATCTGTCGTACACTTATCACATATTCACAATAATTACATCATTATCACACATTCCAAAGATACTCAAAGGGATAAAGAACTTTACGCTTATAATAAAAAAAACTCAATTCTTATTTATTCTGTAATACTGGAGATTTCTACAGGAGATTATAGTAATAATAATAATAATAATAACGACATTTATAGGCTAATAATTTTGAAGATTTTATAAAATTATTATTTTAAATTAGTTCGTGTATAAAATTATTATAATTCTATAGAGCGCGAGTTAGTAATAAATCTTTTCCTTTTAAAAGTTCCCTATAACGTGTGACAAATTTCTGTTGCGTAAATTATCTTTAGATAAGAGATGTATTTTATCTAGAAAGTAATTTCCATTTATAATTTTTTAATTACTTTCATTTTTTTTTTTAAATTTCAGATTACAGTCATACCTCATCTTACGTCGTTAATTCGTTCCAAGATTCGCGAATTAAGTCGAAAAACAACGTAAATCGAATAAGTTCTTTAAAAAACGATCTAGACGCCTTATAAATAACATCGCTAATAACATTGTTAAGCTTCTAAATTATTCTACAAATTTCAATAACCAGTTCATATCCCGATTGGAAGAATGGTCAAGTTACTCTTGTACGCGGCGTAAAAAGTTGAACAAGAGTGAACTTCGGCGTAAAGATGCAGCGTCTAGCCATATAGAGAAAGTGACATCATCTTCAATACACTGACGTATTTACATCGTATTTTAAGCCTGCGAGACTCAGTCTTTAGATTTTTATATTTTCCTATTAACAAAAAACTGACGTAAGTCGAGGTATGACTGTATTGCAATTATTGCTGAAGACACTATTTTTTTTTTTATTGCTGTTTTGAATATTTTGACTAACAATCGTCCTCACTAATTCAAAAGAAATCTGATTTTTAATAAGATCTCTCTAGAAATTTAGACGATCATAATCATCACATTCAACGAATAATCATTCTGTTACGGTATATCAGAAACGGACTTCATAATTTCATTTGAGTGATATTAGAACTCACTCGTAACAAATTTTGTCATTAAGATGTAGAATCAGAAATTATTGACATTTCATTTACATTAAGAAAGATTTCTCCTGCTCTCGAAAAAATCCAGACTTCTAAAAATTATATTACAGTACTAATCTCTACGTTTTGCTTTACGATATTGTTATTTCTTCTTCGTTTTTTTTTTTAATGTAAATTATATTCTGCCTTTTATAGCAACAAATAGACTCCATCGAATTCACTATTTTGGTGTTACTTCATCGCATTTGTAGCACCATCGCCATTATTATTTAACTTTACAGTTCACATATATTTCATCGTTCTCGTCTTTATATTCACTTGTAAAAGTTATTTCTGGCACAGAAACGATTTTAAATTTATTCACTTTGAATGACAAACTATTTGTAAGATAAACTTTTGTTGACCTCGAACTTAGCATTTTTTACTTGACTATTGTTTCTGTTTTCTTGCTGATTCCACTCATTACTTCTTTAAACTGGTTATAATTACCATATTGTTAGCGTATTCAAAATTGTTTAATTGCATTTGTTTTAATTTCCTCCGTTCTTTATGAAGTTAATTTATAATTGCTTCCTCTGCGTGACGTTACATAATAGGAAAAATCTAAAAACCATGGAGTATAACTTTCAGTTAAAAATAAAAAAAAGCAGTTTGATATTTGTATTAAACATTAAATAAATGACTTAATCAATATTTCAGCATTATATAATTAATATTATTATTCGTTATTAATAGTTAAAATATTATGTTTCGTTAATAATAATAGAATTACCATCATTTTCCCCTTTATATGCTGTCTGGTAAAGCATTTAGGGGCGGATTTAGGTATGGTCTTTATGGGTTGCAGCCCAGGGCCCCGTTCAATCAAAGGGCCCTCTTCGTGCTCAAATAAAAATATAAAATTTTTTCGTACCTAGATAAAGTTTAAATCGTTGGTTTGGATTTGAATAAAATATCAAAGATCAATGTTTTAAATGTCAGTAAATAGTAAATATAGGTATCCTTCCTATAACACGGTAGATAGGTTCCTGAAAAACGCAGTGTTGTGTGAAACCGTGCTATATGAGACCTAAAGCCAATACAAAAAGATGAGTTACGTTCCAAAACCAATTAAAAACAAATAACTCTATTTAATTCCACATAAGAAATTTAATTTTTATTAACAATATAATAATGAGAAACATAAAAGAAAGAAAAATGTATATACGTAAGACATTAAAAAAAAAAACAATTTACGTGAAACGAAAGGAAAGAAAAAAGTATACAGCCTATATAACATTCATTTAATAATTATATCTTCCGTTAAAACGAGAACTTTTTTTTTCTTTAATAATATCAACTTCACTTTCTGAACTTTTTTATGCATTTAAAATTTGTGTGTCTTCTGCTCTCTACAAAATTTGTAATCTAACTCCCGCTAGAAAACAATCGTTCCTTAACATATATCTAAAAACAAATTATGAAAAAAAGTTTTTCTTCTCTTTCACATTCCTCTATCGAAGAATAAAAACTTATTTTTTATCCAAGAACTGAACGTTGGGAACACAAAATATTCAATGATCGATAATTAACTCAATTTCAAATCGAAAATAGACCGTATACTAAATGGTCCGATATGCAAGAAGAACTAAATTACGTACTCGAACAGGGAAGAAAATATTGCTTGAATTAAAATATTTTCCTTTGGAATATTGTTTTTGGTATGATCACTGCTCAAATTTTCTTCAAAAGTATTAATAATTTCTTCGAGCTGCTCTTCGTTTTCAATATCTGCGATTTGCTCGCCAGGCAAAGATGACGATGCTGTGCCTCTCTTTGGTTTAACGCCAAACAAGGCTTCATAAGGACTTTGACGTATTCCTTCATGGTATGTTGTGTTCTTGGCAAATTGAACAAAGGGCAAACCATATGACCATTTATTTGTATCGTTATCATTCATCCATGCAGTTAACATATTCTATATATCCTGATTGGCCCTTTCAACTGAGCCTTGTGTTTGACTATGAAGAGGCTTTCCATGAACTATCTTAACATCTTTCCACATAGCACATAGTTCAGATATGACTTGATTACTGAATTCCCTACCATTATCTGAATGCAATATAGTTGGGGCACCAAATGTTAAAAATATTTGAAGAAGGTGATATGCTACCTCTTCAGCTGTCTTAGTTTTTAACGGTCGTAATTGGACAAACTTCGTTAAATGGTCTTGATATATCATTATGAATTTGTAATCGCCATCCCTGTGTGACTGCAGGTCTATCAGATCGACTTCACATCTTGAGTTTAATTCCGAACTGACCATTGGTTTCACAACAATACCTTTTTTGGGTGCACTATGTTTCATTTGACATTGTTTACATAAATTTAAATACAACATTACAACTTCATAAGTAATATTTTTGTATTTAACTTTCAATTCTTTAAGCATACGTGTTCTTCCTCCATGGCCTATTCTGATATGTGTTTCGGATAGTATACTAAACAATTCATTATTGGTAACATAATACTGTATATTCGTTTCTCCTGGTTTTAATGGCATAATTAACTTCTCTTCATCATTAATTTTTAAAATGTCAAAACGTTTTAATCGTATAAATTAATTTTAATAAAAAATTTTAATTTTTTTAAAAAATTTTTACCATTCTTCTATTTCTGAAATTCTTGTGTTATTTCATTTCATATATACACTATTCTTTGCAGCAACTTTATCACTAATACAAGAAATCTGTTTTTTCTCTTAAACTTATTTTTAATATCAAAAATTCTTCTTTATATATACAAATACACAATAAAACATGGCACTTTGAGAGAAATATGCATTTCGGCTATCTTAGCCCTCTTCAGTTTCATTTATTGTACCATGCTGTAAATAATTATTTTAAAAAAAACCCCATTAACTTTAAATACTTTTAAATACAAAATTCTCTACATTTCAATACAAAACTTTACATACCATTTTTTACTAAAAATATTAAAAATTTTTCACATAAAATTATCATATTAACATTCCATAGAGATCTTTCTTAATAATTTTTTACTAAAAATATTAAAAATTTTTCACATAAAATTATCATATTAACATTCTATAGCTATCTTTCTTAATGGTGATTCTTTCATATTCTAAAAAAAAATTTTATTACATAAATTTTAATTTAGTTTTACATTTACTATATCCATTAATATATAAATTTAAATTAGTTACCTTTTCAAAACAACTTTATCTTTATAATTATTAAATAGCTTCTTCATTTCTACACTATAGATCACTATTTTATACAAATAAAGCTGTTTTCCTTCGGGAAAATAAGTTTAACATTAAAAATCATTTCTTTAGGACCCCTAACTTAAATCTTACCTGGAAAGAAAGACTGTTTCTATCAAATTTAAAATCGTTCACCAAATTTCTCAATAATTTGCATATATCCTAAACATTTATGTCGCCCTCTACTGGGAAAAGAATATCCCACCAAATATTAGGAATTTTTAAACCATTTTTGCTATTAACTATTAAATTATTATTTTTTATTTCTTCTTTTTTAATAAAGTAAAATTCATAAAAAAACCGTTTTGTATGTTTCCTTTCCTGTTTTAAGATTTGTATACTATTTTTATTTATACTACAATTATTTTGTAAACAATGTAAAGATATTCCTGATTTTCCTGTTTTGGATCTAATATATAGGTATTATTTTTAAAATGTCAAAACGTTTTAATCGTCTATAATCCAAAGGTGTACTGCACTTACATTTAGCAGAAATCACTTCAGAAAGTATTTTAGAATACTTTTCTAAAAAAAATACTATCATGTTCATTAACCCTTATCTGTAATTGCCTTTTTGTTTCCCCTATATATATATGTTTATTAAAGCATGTGCATTCTAACTTATAAACTACATGATCCATGCTTAATATAGATTGTACTGTTCGACCTAAATAAATTAAATTTTTAATAGTGAAATGTAACTTTGGAGCGATATTAATATCTATAGATTTAAAAATATTTTTTATAGCATAAAATTTATTTTGGAAGAAATTAAATAATTTTAAGATGTTAAATTTTCACTCAAATACACCTTCACATATAAAAAGAAATTTATTCATTTCTGAAATTAAAAAACCATACAATAAAACAACTTTAAAAATTCACCAAGTTGAAGAAATAAAACAAATATATCAAATGTTTTTATTAAATGATTATCCTAAAAGAATATTAAAAAAATGGGAACAGGATTGTATAAAAATTAATTATAAAAATAGTAATCTTATAAAAAATAACTTAAATGTAAATAATAAAAGAAAAAATAACATTTATTTTTCTGTTCCGTATGATAAAAATAAATTTTATGCTATAAAAAATATTTTTAAATCTATAGATATTAATATCGCTCCAAAGTTACATTTCACTATTAAAAATTTAATTTATTTAGGTCGAACAGTACAATCAATATTAAGCATGGATCATGTAGTTTATAAGTTAGAATGCACATGCTTTAATAAACATATATATATAGGGGAAACAAAAAGGCAATTACAGATAAGGGTTAATGAACATGATAGATATATTAGATCCAAAACAGGAAAATCAGGAATATCTTTACATTGTTTACAAAATAATTGTAGTATAAATAAAAATAGTATACAAATTTTAAAACAGGAAAGGAAACATACGAAACAGTTTTTTTATGAATTTTACTTTATTAAAAAAGAAGAAATAAAAAATAATAATTTAATAGTTAATAACAAAAATGGTTTAAAAATTCCTAATATTTGGTGGGATATCCTTTTCCCAGTAGAGGGCGACATAAATGTTTAAGATATATGCAAATTATTGAGAAATTTGGTGAACGATTGTAAATTTGATAGAAACAGTATTTCTTTCCAGGTAAGATTTAAGTTAAGGGTCCTAAAGAAATGATTTTTAATGTTAAATTTATTCTCCCGAAGGAAAACAGCTTTATTTGTATAAAAAAGTGAACTATAGTGTAGAAATGAAGAAGCTATTTAATAATTATAAAGATAAAGAAAGTTGTTTTGAAAAGGTATCTAATTTAAATTTATATATTAATGGATAGAGTAAATGTAAAACTAAATTAAAATTTATGTAATAAATTTTTTTAGAATATGAAAGAATCACCATTAAGAAAGATCGCTATAGAATGTTAATATGATATTTTTTATGTTGAAAATTTTTAATATTTTCAGTAAAAAATGGTATGTAAAAAAATTTTTGTATTTAAATGTAAAATATTTTGTATTTCAATGTTAATGGGTTTTTTTAAAATAATTATTTACAGCATGGTACAATAAATGAAACTGAAGAGGGCTAAGATAGCCGAAATGCATATTTCTCTCAAAGTGCCATGTTTTATTGTGTATTTGTATATATAAAGAAGAATTTTTGATATTAAAAATAAGTTTAAGAGAAAAAACAGATTTCTTGTATTAGTGATAAAGTTGCTGCAAAGAATAGTGTATATATGAAATGAAATAACACAAGAATTTCAGAAATAGAAGAATGGTAAAATTTATCAATTTTTTATTAACTTCTATAAACATTTGCTTTACAGAAAGAATGAATGATCAAAGAAAAATGTTTTGCTAATTATAGTCATTTAATGTATTTAATGTTAAATAAAAAACAATTTAAAACCATGTAAATGCATTTATAAATGATTTATCAATTGAAATATGTTTGTTAAAATTCTATAATGAGTATGAGATGATCCCTAAAATACTAAATATGCCAGATATATTATAATCCTTGATATTTCTAGAAAATTATGAAACTTTCTTTTTGTCAAAATAAATAAATAAGTTTTTGTGAAATTTGTTTTCATAAATACATATTATATATTTATAATATGTATATTAATATGTAATATATTTATTGCTATCATATTAAAATTATTATTAAAAATTTTTAGTTTGGTGGTAGAGAATTAACTTCTGAAATGACTGCTGAAAATTTGAAGAAACAAATGACTCCACAAGAATGGGAAAAAATTTACAATATGAGTCAAGATAAAAATTTATATAATAATTTATTAAACAGTTTATTTCCAACTGTACATGGTAAGTTTGTAAAAATTGTGTGTGAGAACTTAGGCCGATAATATACAAGGTGGTTTTTGCTGAAATAATTGCTAAATTAACATGTTATTCATTATTATTATTCAATTATATTCTACTTGTGTTATTTAAATGATACAAGCATACCTTTATCCCATTTTTTGGTCAGATTGGCAGAAACTGCTTTAATTCTGTTTATACCCAAAATATTGATCACTGGCAAAAATCATATCATATATTATTAGTCTTATGATTAATTGTGTTTTGTATTATTTCTTTTTTGTCAAATTTAAATTAACAAGAACATGATATGCCAAATGCATATATATTACAAATATAGCAATTCATTAACAATGTAATGATAGAGAGAAAAATTATTTTGATTAATTTAATTTTTGAAGTGGATTATTTAAATGTTTGTTATTACAAACATTTTCATATCATGAGAGTTACATTCTTGAAAGAATGTTTGAATATAAATTTTTCTGTTTATGTTCAATATTTTATCTGAAATAATTTCTAAGAAAAAATATTTATTCCTTTGTGCATTAAAATTATATATCAGACTCCAAGTTTTTAATTATGCTACTTATGTGATATTAAAAGAAAAATTGAGCTAACATATCTTTTTAGTACTACTTGAATATAGCTTATTTTTATTAATATATTTTTTATCTTGAATAATTGATAATAGATATATTTTGAAAATGCTATTATATTTAAGATCATAAATAGAAGATCCATAATTCATTTTGAAACTGTAAATGAATTACTACTAGTATTTTAGATCATTCTGGAAAAAAATTCTGAAAAATAATTTCCATTTTAAAATTCATTATTCTTGTTCTGATTTAATTATTTAATCTATTGTTTTTGCAATTAATTTATATTCAAATAAAATAAACTTATATGAATATCAAACAAATATTTTAGAATGAAATTGTTAATAGATCAATATATCTTTATGAAAAGTTTTGAAAAATTATTACTTAAATTATAAATTCATTTATAGGACATGAAGAAATAAAACGAGGAATTTTATTAATGTTGTTTGGTGGAGTACCAAAAAAAACTGTAGAACATACAACACTTCGTGGTGATATAAATATTTGTATTGTTGGGGATCCAAGTACTGCCAAGAGTCAATTTTTGAAGTGGGTATAAATTCATAGATATAAATTTTAAATATTTTACATTAATTTAGAAATTATTTAATAAGAATTAGACATATTTAAGAGAGTAAAATAAACGTAAGAGATTAAAGATATTTTGGTCTGAACTGCTTCACTTTGATGAAAGCATAATATTGGATACAGTAGCATTTATGGATAAATCAGATATTCAAATAAAAGTCACATTACATTATTTGAACAATCAAAATGCTATTTGCTAACAAATTAGATGATTGTGATGCTCTACATAATGTAGTGCATTAGTATTCAATCTATGCACACAGACCAAATATGACCTCTGATAATTTTAATATAGCCTACATGATGATGATAATGAAAAATCAGTTTAAACTCATATAAGCATACTTTAAAAGATATCAGTTTGCATGCATGCATAAAACATTTGTAGTTAGAATTGATAATTGTTCATATAAATAAAAATCTTCAATCCAACTAATGGATATGAATTTAATGTGTTGGGAATGTTCTGTCATATTCTAAATAAAAATTTTATCCAAAATAAATAAAAGAAATTATTGTAATTTCACAATGATGATAATTACATTATAGATAATTTGTTGCATGAAATTTCTATTTTATGCTGCAAATCAGGTTTATTAAATTTCAAAGAAAAATGTTATAAAAATTCTGTTTTATATATTTTTTCTTGTATAATATATTAATTTTGTTTTATAATGCCTAAATTTTATATGAATGATATGGCCTTCATCCACTTTTTGCTGGATATGGATATCAAATGATTTATTAAACATTTCTGTAATTGGGGATAGAATTAACCCTCATCTGATGATATCCCCTAAGAAATGGTTAACAGATTCATTTTCTTTCTTTATCACAAAATCAAAAATATGAATATGGCATATATATAATAAATAAATAAATGCTAAACATTCACAAATATGGCATTTCAAACCACATACCATATACTACTACTGGTTTTGTAGCAGACATTCTATTGTTTAATTTTCTTTAAAACTGCTTTGATTCAAATTTCAATAAACTTATTGAAATTTTTTATTTACTATAGTATTATAGCACTTTTTTATTTACTGTGATTATAATATAATCAAAAACATTACAATATATATAAAAATATGTTAGCAGTAGTATTATGAGTGTCAAGTATTTCATTGTCTGGATATGAAATGGAAAAATCAAAATGACAGATTAAGAAATGGTTGTTTTATAACCTCTGGCTACCATGGTTTCTTTGGATAGTTATGTATATAACTTTCATTTCTGGGTTGTATCTAAGGCAATAGTTTTTCTTAGTAAGAGCTCATCTACTCATATGATGATGATGAATAAAAATTCTTTAACAAATCTATGACATAAATAATTAGTTTATTATTATAATTTACTTGATTTTAAAAGCTATGTTTTCATTTCTACAGATAAAATAAATTATTGTTTAATCATCTACTATTGTATATAACTATTGTTATGGTGACCTTTACTCAGTTTTATTATGGTCAGATTTCATTGTTGAGAATCAAACTCATGCATTATGTCTATGAGTTCATTTTATTAGTTCTTGCTTTATAATATACTCCATAAACAAATTAACTCATAAAATGAGAATAATCTGTAATTTATTTATTGGTAATGTTTTATTTCTGAGTTATTGAATTGAAATCTTATTCATTTGCTTCATAACTCTGAAATTTTAGTAATTAAAATTTTAAAATATTACTATTAAAAAATAAATTATTATAATGTAATCATTAATTATTTTAGACAAGTTGCAGATTTTTCTCCACGTGCTATTTATACAAGTGGAAAAGCTTCTAGTGCAGCAGGTCTTACTGCTGCAGTTGTAAAAGATGAAGAATCACAAGAATTTGTAATAGAAGCAGGAGCATTGATGTTAGCTGATAATGTAAATATTAAAATTTATTTCTATACAAAGTTGAGTTTAGAACAAATATAATATTTCTGCAAAAATAATTTTGTTTTTATTTTAGCACATTGTGCAGACCAGAAGATATCAATAAAAGTTTTAAAATATATATAAAGCTCTTTCTAAATGCTGGTCTTCACAATGTAAAAAAATTAAAATATTTTTTAAAGAATATTTTTTCTGTATATTATAGAGCATCAAAGCCCAACAAGTCAATTATCTAAATCATTGCCATTTAAAAAGTTAGAGTATCATCTTTTAGTGCACTATTTATTGTGCTGAAATATTTCTGCACTTTAATGCATTCATTTCCAATTATTTATTTGAAGATATATATAATATAACATAGAAATAGTCGTAATTATAGGAATTAAAAATCAGATGTTGACTTTAGCTACTAAGTGGACAGTTTGGTGTTATTTACAAACAATTTCCTAAATTGATTATTTTTTATATTTTGTACTTCAAAAATTTAGTAATAATCTTGTATACAATTATTTAATTATAGGCCTAATTGCATGTTTTTTGCATAAAATGAGTATTTTTATATATGTTTGATTATCAACAACCATGATCCCAATTAGTTCAAATAATTAATGGTTTACTGTATATTTATAACTGTAAGGGTTAAATAATTTATTGAATATTTTATAATTTTCATTGCCTAGTTCAAAATTTATCAAATAGAATATAAAAATATTCTATTTGATGAATTTTGAAAGAAAATCTATTCTATACAAGTAATACTAAAAGAATTATAACTGCCTATTATCTAAACATATCTACTATTCTGAAATGATAAAAATGTGTCATCAAGATATTTTTCAATGGCATGACTTTGCTGCTAAATTTCATAGAAATCCATTAATTATTTCAAATGTTATTAGTGGGAAAACACAATAAGATAATTTTATAAACCATACTTTACATTCAGAAAGTAGCATTTAAACTTATTTTAAATTAAGTTTAAATGTATAAATAAAGATATTTTATCTTTAGCCATTAAATATTTGTGTAGAGTCCATAGAATTGTAATTAAAAGACAGTAAAATAAATATCTTATGAATTTATTACTGTCTTTTCTGTTATAATTGTTTTCATTTTGTGTAAGTAGTTTTTTTCTTCATGAGAAACTTGTTCAATAAATAAAACTTTATTCTTTAACAATTTTTACATAGTATTTTTCATTCCATTTACAGAAAGTTAGAAATATTCATTTTTATTTTACTCAACAATCAATATAATTAAAAGAAATGTTAGAAAATAAATAGACTATTCCGAAAAATTGATTAAAAATATCTATTTATTAATGGAGAGAATATGCCACAGATATCAAATTGCATTAATAATTGTTTGAAACGAGAAAATACTTGATAAACTTCGATACAAACTCGATAAAATAGACAACATAATATTAATTATATTTATATGTAATGAATTTATTTTAAACATGCTTAGTTCTGTGCTAATATCAGTCAATAGACGGTAGAGTTACTACTTTGTCTTTGTGAATAAAAATAAATTATTTGAAAGAAATTACATTGCCTGTAAAACGTTAAATTTGCTGTTCTGTTACCACTTCGGTTGTTACAATCAACGGCAGCACAACTTGGCGTGTTTCCTGTCTAAAAATTTGTCTTAAAAATCCTTCTATCTACATAGGATAACATTAGCACCGACAATGTTTTGGGTATACCAATATGGCGGATAACCTCCGCCCCGGCTTCAATTTTGTTGGCCAGATTGAATAGGCATCCCACCTCCATGGTTGAACCCCATCCCCTATGTTCCCAGCAACACCCATCCCAGTAATACAACAGGCTGGCAACACAATCCCAGCAACATAACAGGCTGGCCGGTTGATCCCAACATAGATGTTGCCAGCCTGTTGTGTACTCTGCAAATGGCTACCACCAGATACACAGTATCCCGTAATGCGATGGAGGCTTTTTTACACCACTTTCCAATCAGGGAGATTACTAAGGGATGGGACCAATTCTAACCACGGGCTGCACCCACACCCGTGTAGTGGGGCCGGATGGTGAAGGACGGAGATCGCCGAGCCGGGCCCAGCACCCCGAAAATCTTTCAGGAGATACCAGACCCGGGACGCGAACCCGGGTCCTCCTGCATGGCACGCCAACGCGTTACCATTCGAAAAATTATTTATATATTTCACGTGCATTTATTTCGTATAGATGCACGCCTAGTTTTACAATAAGTAAGATGCCGTACTAGTTTTTACAACAAATAAACAAATTATATTATTTTTTAAAATTAAGTAGGTATTTACTCCATATTAAGCTGATGACTTTCATGGTATGGAGCCACAGTGAAGGTACCAAAGAGCCGCATTGGCTCGAGAATCGCAATTTGGCCACCATGGATATATAATATATTTTTATTATTAGTTTTACACAATCATAGTTTATTAATGTTTAAGAACTGTATCAATTATTTATCTAAAGTACGAAATATCTCTTTATATTAATAATTATGTTAATGATTGCTTGAAAACGTGATTAAAATAAAAATATTGATTTTTAAAATATCAAAATATAGACATTATTAAAATATAACGTAATTCGAGATAAGAGTTAAAAATTTAATACCTGTTTAATTCTCTTAATTAATATCATTTGATGTCCCTTTGGATTAATATAATTCAAATATGAATGAATTTGAAATGAAATGATTTTGATGGGCTATAGTTACGTTAGTAAGCCAGATTTGGGATATTTATACCTGTCGGTGGCAACTTTTAGAGCCCACCACAAACTGGCTAACAGCCGAAAAGGTTAAAGAATAAGATTCAACTGGCCGATCTCAAATCCCTCCTGAAAAACTGGAGGTGTGGGACCCGGCTTTAAACTCGGATCCTCCAAGATGGTAAGTGAATGCTTTACCACGCGGCCATCCAGTTAACAATTTTGGTTAATGAGCTTTAACTGCCCAACTGCCTCATAATCTTAGAGAAAATTAAATGTTAACTCTCAGATTATCTAATCTAATAATAAAATACATGGATCTTAGATCAGCAGTATAGTTGAATTTATTGATTAAAAAAAAGATATGTAGAGAAAGGTTATTGAAATTTTTATATCCAGTAAATCTACAGAAGAAAATATTACTACTTATGAAGTATTTAGTGTTTTAATCAACGAAAATGTGTTCTTTAAGCCGTTTACATTTTTATATAAAATAAACTCTGTGGGAAAAAAACGACACACACCTAAAAAATGGTGAGAACTGCGAAACTTTGTATGGAAATGCCTTTCAGCTATCAAAAGATAAACAAATGATTAAAATTTCATCATCAATGTTCGCACAGGGCGTTTTCAGAGCTCGTGAGAAGGGCAACTCTGAAACCAATATACGAAGCGGCATTCATAAGCACAGATATATATGACCGATTTTGCTGCTTACGTTTAGTAGTACATGAAGATGCGTTACGATCCGTCAGCAATATGAGCAACTGAGGGAATTTGCGAGAGGCCGCTTCATACACTTACAGCAAACCTGTGCCATATTTTTTTTTGCAACAGAGTGTAAAATGTGTAGTTTATTCGGTTTTCGTACGCTTGCTAAACGAAATGGCAAATTTTAAAATAACTAATTTTTATTATAAAAAATAAATATACAACAGTTAATAACGTAATTTTTCGAAAAAATGTAGGTCTATACATTAATATCTAGAGCAGTTTGCAATACTGTTATTGGATTTAAACGTTGAAATTTCATCAAAGATTTTTTTCTCCTCGACACACTTTTTTTAGAATTTTTTATTATTTATATTTCTATTGAATTGCTTCATTTAGATGTCTTATTCTAGAATCTTGTGTAACTTTTCTTAACATTTTTGCTTTTCATTTACCTATTATACAGTAATTTGAACCGCTTCAATCGCATACTCTAATCATATATCTTTGAGGCTTTTCTATTTAATTTTGTATCCATTCAAATATTTTATTTTCGAAGTATGTATTCGGAGTTTTGTTCGTAATTCTTTGTTTTCTATAAGTTCAAATGAAGAAAACTTCAAGTCAAAGTAGTTTACTTTTCATTTTTAAAGGAAATTTCGTTACTACTGATTTAATCTGGCGATTATTTCGAGAGGCTCATTCTTGATTCTAATTTTAATTAATTTAATTATTGTTGTTATAATCAGTAACTTTTATATAATAATAAAATTTTTTAATGTTCTAGATACCGTCATATTATGACGTTTGATGACGTCTACTGACGTTTTACGTAAAGAAAATCAAAAGTTTTGCGTATGATTTCAGATATAGTGTACATCAGGAAAGTATAATTTCACATTAAAGTATGCTATTTCGATATACATTTTCATTGATGTAACATGTTTGCGCGAAGTTGAAAAACAAAGGGTCATCGTTTCCGTTGTGGTCGACTATTTTTAAATAACAACATGCGATCTTCAATGAATCGCAATCATGATCCCTGTAATAATATATTATTATTTTTATTTCATTTAAATGTCAGAATATTTAGCAATCTCGCAAGAATTTAACTATGATTTTTTCATTTTCTGACCCCACAAAAAACGGTTCTGGGAATTTGATAAAATTTAATAACAGATTCATGCGCACAGATGCAAACTGGCTAAATGATAGCACTGATTTTAACGGACTTTCTTCATTAAATTAAAAAGATCTCTCAAATTTTCATTCCACCCAGTATCGGCTCTAGAACTTTTAGAAAATTTTTGTTGTGTCTCTTCAAATGAGGGGAGCAACAAAAATTAACACATAATTTAAACGGTGAGCACATTAAAAAAGGTTAAAGATTTACACATAATTGTGTCTTACTACAATAATAATAACAAAACATAAAATGCGCACCTTAAATATCGGCGGTCTTAGCGGGCGCTCTGCTCGATCATATGTTGAGCCGGCCCTGATTCCATTATTTACTAGCATTGGAATTAATTATTGTTGTTCTCATAAACACAGATATATCTGATCGATTTTGCTGCTTCCCCTAAGTAGTCCCATGACGATGAGTTACTATCCGTCAGCAATATGAGCAACTGAGGGAATTTGCAAGAGGCCGCTTCATAGACGGCATGTCCAAGTTTTGCACATGCGCAATAACCTTTGTTTTAGTTTGTTATTACACCGATTGCATTACCCAATAACCTGCGAATTTAAGAAAAAAAACGAATTTAAGTTAAATCCTAAAATGAATAGTAAAAGAGAATGCAAATAAGGACAAAATTTAAAAAAGAGTACAAATATTTAACAAGGAAGAGTAGTGACAACCAAAATCGTGTGCTTATAAAATTTAATACAGCTTTCATTAGGTACAATCAGTTTTATGATCGAATTAAAAGAGAGACCAACCTCCTGAAGAAAGTATTATCTTTAGAGAAATACTAATAGTATGAAAATCAAAGGAAAGACAAAAGAAACAGCTGACTGGGCTAATCATTGACCAATGATTATCTAAAACCTGGATCCAATCGTAGGTGAAACTTAAGATTTCGTTATTTTAAAAACTAGACATTACCCGCTCATATAAATGAACGGAAATCTTGTGATTTAATCTTTGAAATATCATAAGAAAAACTCCTACGAATAGGTATATAAAATCTTTGGATGGCGGCCATTATTAAGTTATAGCGCCACCTTCGATTTTTGCCTTGTTTAGAGAAATTACAATTTTAATTTTTATTCCTTAATTTATAAATTATTCAAAAGGGATATCCAGCCAGCCAGCCACGTTTGTTTTTTCAAATGTTGTAGACCTATAAACACTGAGAAAATACATTATGATTTTTTATATTCCTTGATTGTCTTTTGATGTATATAATGAAATTAAAAAATACATGTATCTCCCCGACAAGTGTGCTGGATTAGATCCAGAGAATTATGGCAAGCCTAATTATACCGAAGTTAATTGCTGACATTCTGTATTCTATAGAGTTCTTTCTAAACCAGTAATGGCAAATCCAAAATCTTTCGCGTGCCAAAATTATGAAAATTAGGCAGCATATACCGTATTTCACGGCATGCCGTGATATATACTTATCAGTGGATATAAAACTAATTATCAGAATAAAACATAAATATTCATATTTCTTTTACTTATATTATGAAGATATAAATGAGTTTAAAATAAATAAGAACAAAATTAAATAAAATAAATTTTTATAAAATTTCCCGCGTGCCATTAAAATTTTGACGCGTGCCAAATTTGGCACGCATCAAAATTTATTGCAAGTAGAGATTTATTACATTTCTTTAAGGCTTTACACAACGGTCTAATAGCATTATGGTACCCATTATTCTGATGATAACAGTAGACAGACTGAGTATAAGATAATTCTTAGCCAAGCATGCCAGCACGGGTATGATGAAACTTTTGTTATGAACATTAATAAGTCCATTCTGGAAAAGAAACAGATGCCTTTACAAGTAACACAACAGCCGGATGTTACGTTTTTACACCCACTGCCGTACCATAATGCTATTAGACCGTTGTGTAAAGCCTTAAAGAAACGTAATAAATCTCTGCCATATGCCCGCTTGAATACTGTTTACCACGCAATAAAGAACAATAAAAATTCTCTACCGTCTCTTAATCGGGCAGGTGTATATATTATACCAATCTACAATAATGATTACAGTAGGCAAGAAATATATGTTGGAAGTACAACCAGATCTCTTTATACTCGTCTGAATGAACATAAGAACGACATAAAAAATGGTATATTTTCTACTGCACTGGCAAAACATTTCTACGAGCATGATATTGACGTTCAATGGAACCAAGCCCGTATAGTTAAGCGATATAATAGAGTGGAAGATATTAAGATCGCTGAGGCCATAATTATAGCCAGATATAGTAAGAAAACTCATGTCATCAATGACTGCTTACCAGCTTACATACCTCCACAATGGTTTTTATGATTGTTTTAATAAGTTTTTAGTTACAACCAGTGTGTTATCTATTTAATCAGCGCCATTATAATATGTTATATTTTATACGTTTTTTTATACGTTTATATATTTGTAATTTATTTAATTTAATTAATTAATGTATATATTTATACAACGTCTTACTCTGACGTAGTGACTATTTTGAATTTTTCAAATTTTGTAATGTTCATGCATTCTATAATTTTATAATTTTATGTTCTTAAGTTCTGTTCTGTTGTTTGAACATGTAACTTTCCTTGTTGCTGATGATGACTTATTAAAGTTGAAAGCACTTCAGTGAAATTGTGTATTATTTTCCACTTTAAACATTGTGCTTATAATTCAGATAATTTATATTTAGTACTCCAAGTGGAAGTTTTTCTTATAGTTTTGATAATTGATTAAATAATGCTAATTTTTTGTTTAACAGATAAATGCTTAAAATTTATTATTGAAAATGAATATTTCAGGACTTAGCGATTAAAAATGAATATTTCAGGACTTCTGCGGACCCCCAGGGTCCATGTAGCCATTACTGGGGCAATGTGAAATTATAAAAAATGGTTGCAAACAGTTCAAGAAGACGATGAAAACGCAAGCAGCTCGGAGCAATAAAAAAATATATTTTTAAGGCAATAAATAAAACATGAACCTATTATTATTATGTTCTGTGATTTTTATATAATTTTTGTGATTTTTATGTGCAAGACCATTTATTAAAATAACCAGCAATATATTTTTACCAATATTTATTATAATATAGTGCCTATGAGATTATTGAGCCAGAAATTAAGTCTCATGAACGACTTAAAATGCCTAGGGTTGGGATGGAGTCCACAAAAAAAATGTTGTTCAAGAGGGAGTCCTCAGACCACATAAGTTTAAGAACCGCTGATATAACTATTTAGATGGAACATTTAAAAATGGCTGGCATTCAGATTTCTGAGTTGTTTATTGGATTTTCATGAAATTTACCAGAATGATCAAACAAATTGAAGATGATCTCAATGACTCACAAAATTAATTCTATAATTGCAACTATTTAAAATGTTGGATATACAAATTTTAAAGGTTTCTTCCTAATAAATATTGAATTATTTTATTGATTTTTAAAAATTTTAGCAGGACCATTAAAGTTGAATTTCAAATAAGATTAAGGAACTCTGTATATACATCTGTTTAAAAATGGAAGATATTCAAAATGTTAAGTTTTTCTATAATAACTACAAAACTGTTTTAATAAATAAATTCCTATAATAATTATTAGTATTTTAAATGTAATAACTGTGAAATTTTATTTTGACATTCAAGATATAGATTGTCATTGAAGATGATATTGATGACATATGTCCTCATTTTTTATTTTTATTTCAAAATAAAAGAAACTTGAAGAAAGTAAACAATTAATTATTTTCAAAACTGCTTGTAAACTGTATGAATTCTCATTTATTAATAATTATTAATAAGGAAAATTATATAAAAACTAAATGCATTTAGATATCTATGAACAGAATTTAAATATAAAAAAATTTTAAGGAATAAAATTTAGTTTTTCGTGAAAATATTTCTTTAATCCAAATGAACCTAATTATCATGCCTTATTTTAACCTTTGAAATCATAACGGAAATTTTAATGATTTGAACAATTTAAACTAACTTTAGCACCATCTCGTAATTAGATTATTTATTATTTTATTAAATTAATGAGTGATGAAATATTAATTAATAGTATTTCTTTAGTTGCTATAAAAAAATGAAATAGTTTTTGGAAAATTTTTTTTTATTTCTACATTCAAAAATATTTTTGAGTTCAAAATGATATAATATTTTTTATTTAGGGTGTATGTTGTATTGATGAATTTGATAAAATGGATCCACGTGATCAAGTTGCAATTCACGAAGCTATGGAACAACAAACAATATCTATAACTAAAGCTGGAGTTAAGGTAAAAGTTTTGATATCTATTGATAACATATAAAATAATGTAATAATAATAATAATATGTGAATAGCTTCAGATAATAACAAGCTATGCCACAAAAAACTTCAATATAGTTTATAAATATATTGCCTATAATTTATGATTTACAATCACATTTTAAGTGAATTATATAAAAGACTATCTTCATATCCAGTAAAAATAATGTCTTATTATTATTTTGATTTAATTAATTAATTTTTTTAATATAAAACACTAGATATCTGAGAAATTTTAATTTTTAAACATAGCAAGCTATTAGTCTAAGCCATTCATATAAGCAGGTCTTTGACTTACATAAATCTGATGGGACACAGTTGATTCAGCAACAATCAAATTTAGTGAAGATAAATTTGGCAACAAAAAATAATAATATTTCTATTAAATTTATTTCATGAATAGTCAATATTTTCTTGTAATTAGGAATGCTATCATGTAAAACTGAATTTTATTATAATTTATTATAAATGATTTTATTAATTATTTTAAATAAAAAAATTATTTATTTAATAGGCAAGCTTAAATGCAAGAACTTCCATCTTAGCTGCAGCTAATCCAATTGGGGGACGATATGATCGAACCAAGTCACTCAAACAAAATATATCATTAAATGCACCAATTATGTCTCGATTTGATTTATTTTTTATTTTAATTGATGAATGCAATGAGGTAATGAATTATTATTAATTAATAATTAATATTGATTGTATGATGACTGACTTATAGATTACATTTTAATATATATGTCTCACTGAAAATCTTCATTTTTTATTTGTTTTAATTTTATAAAAAATAAAATAGATAAGATATTGAGGTTAAAAAATTTTTTTACTCAAATTTGTAAATTTTATATATACAGTCAAATCCCAATAAGAAACCATCATCCGTTCAGGGATGATTTTGGCAGTTTATCGAAAACGTGGTATAGAAATGAAAATGAAATTGGAATTTGTTAAATTTAATACATTTATATTTAGCATCCACCTTAACATTTTTAAAAAACTATATACTTTACAGTATAGTATGCATAACATATATGTACAGTCCTATATAGAAAATAGCGAATAAGTTTTATAACAGACTTCACCTAAATCAACAGATGGCTGGTGCATTTCAATAACAGAGGAGCCTTTTGCGAGTATTGTGACACAATAGAACATTAATAAGATTTTGCATCAGTTAACAGTTAACTCCATCTCTCCCACCTGCTAGTTACAAATCAACCCAGAGAGCTTTTAATATATACAATACTGATGAACTTTGAGGTGTGAGTTACCTTGCATGCCCCTGGCGAATTAACAAGGACAAATACAATACCAAAATGTATATTTGTTTGGACGTTTCTATTGGCGGATGACGGATAGCGTCTTATCAGGGTTTCCTGTTCCATTAACATAGGGAAGATCCATTCCGCCAAATTATCAGGGTTTGACTGTATAATATATAATTATTAATACTTATTTTGCAATATATTTATCATCTACTTTTATATTGTTACTAACAAATCATTAAATTACAGAAATATATCTAATTACAAATGTACAGATTAAAAATTATAAATTTTATCATTTTAATACTCTAGAAAAAACATATTGATTTATATTATAACTCATCTCTTCTACCTTACTCTGCTATTTCTAAAGTCCAAAAACAAAATCATTCAACACATATAGCAGGACAAATATACTTTATTTTTAGAAAATAAAGCTTATTAACAAGTTAGTAATACATTTTGGCTCATTCCCTCTTCAGCATGTATTATATAAAAACAACACAGAACATTCAACATTCTTTGCTTTTTTCAATATATTTCCTGTTGCATGGTGCCATATCTTCCTCAATTGGTAGATTTTAAACAAAAGTTTTTTCATAGAATCTTTCTCCCCATCCCTTGAATGGTTTATATACAAATTTGGTGTCATTGGAGTTACGAAGAGTCATTAAAATTGAAAAAACAACTTGCTTCAATATATGAGATCAGAGTTCAAACAGCACTAAGAGCAAGTAAAAATTTTAATACGGTAAAATATTTTCGGACCCGTTACCGGTCCCTTATCAGTACATGTTTCTTACAGAGATAACTTTAATTTGGGAAAGTTATCTCTGTAAGAAACATGTACTGATGAGGGACCAGTAACAGGTCCGAAAACGTTTTACCGTATTAAAAGTTTTTTACTTGCTCTTAGTGCTGTTTGAACTCTGATCTTACAAAGAGTCTGAATAGGGAAACTTTAAAACCACCTTGTCCATTATTTCTTTTCTCAACATGTTTTATATTTTATTTAATCTGTAGAAATAATCTGTCATATTCATAAAATATACAATGAAAAAACATTATTTCTCATTATATATATATATATCGTAATTAATTAAAAATTAATTTATCATTTAGAATTTTCTTATTGTAATTAAGAAAAAACATGTGTCTTGTTGCTATCAAGATGTGTACTGTCCAAACATCTAAACAATTTAAAAATTGTCTTTTAATGTGTAAAATTTTCTAAAAGCTAGACTGCAATTGCTAAAAATTGTTTTTAAAATTAATCAAACTAATATGATGCTTGAAATAAAAACTTTACTTCATGACTTATAGATAATTGTTCATAATAAAAATTTGATTTAATTTTTAGATAACAGATTATGCAATTGCAAGAAGAATTATTGATCTTCATACGACTGATGGAGAATCTATAGAAAGAAACTACACAGTAGAAGATATACAAAGATATATTTTATTTACTCGTCAATTTAAGCCTACAGTAAGGTCATTTATCCAATTATAATATTAAGAATAAATTTAATTATAGTGATAAATTATATAAAATTTGAATGGAATAAAACACCTTGATCCCAATTATTTATATAAAGTGGCCTGTATACAAGTAAATGTATATATATATATATATATATATATTTTATGCATATAACACATTCTGGAAATTTTTTTTATATATAAAAAATTTTTAACTAAAATCAGTTGTATTAAACACATTTTACGTAATATATTGTATAATATATATTATAGTTGAACCAGTTAGTGATGGCTTATATATATAGATCTAATGTAAATGGCCAATTATAAGATTAGGGTTTTTGAAAACCTTGTCATCTTGAAATATTGCTAACATGTTAGATAGTTTGGTGTTACTACTTAGCTATTTAACATGTTGTACATTTGTATATATTTACTAGACCATTTTACAATAAAAAATAAAATCATAATTTTTAAACTTTTGTAAAATTTTTAAATTTTTCAAAAATCTAAAAATAAAACAATATCTTTCTAACTACAGGAAAACATAATATATAATACAGATATTACTGTATTATATATATATAAATAATGTTCAGAAAAATTTTGTTGAAATTTCACATGTAAATTATAACTTTGATATTGAAGAGATTATGAAATGCTGTGGAAAGAAACATATTTAGTAAAAGCTAAATTATCCAGCATCTTTGAAGTCAGAAAATTGCTAGATATTGTAATTTTCTGGATATTACAACATTATACTTAATATGCACATTACTGTATCTAGCAATATCATGGATATATCTGACCATTTAATCTTTTACTTTTGTTATCATTGTTCTGCCACATTTTCTATTCTCTTTCATCATTATTTGTGTAAACAAGAAAATCTATATTATTGATTTATTTATAATATGAAAAACTAACAAAACAATAATTTCATTTTTTTAATCATCTAATATGATGATTAAAAGAATAAAATTATTGGCATGAAATTATATAAAAAATGTGGCAGAACAGTAATAACAAAAGTAAAAGATTAAATGGTCAGATATATCTATGATATTTCTAGATACAGTAACATGCATATTAAGTATAATGACCTTGAATTATAAACAGATTTACAATATTCCATCTTAAATATCCATTTTATTATATTAAAATTAGCTTTGCAAGTAATATTATTTAATCAGTTTAAATAATAATAACTTAAATTATTGGTTATCATGAAAATATTAATGTTTAGTTCATACTTCAACATCTAGTATTTCCATTTCCATTGTAGTCATCACTTTCATTCCTTTTCAGTCATTTAAATATATATGTAGACTTTTTAAAATAAAAATTTCAAGAACAGAATGCAGACATTCCTCTGGTTATGGATGTTTGTACTTATGAACATGAAATTTGATTTTCAAATTTTATAAAATTTCAAAACTTCTTCAATAATTTTAAATAATATAATATCAAAATGCTGTAGTAACCAATATAATAAAAATTATATAGTTAATTAACATATTATGGCAGTATTTCAAGATGGCAATTACATCAAAAATTCCTTGCTTTATATTTGGTACTTTTTATTAAAATCTATGAAATAAGAAACTTTTAATTTTAATTATAAAATTATTTCAGTACTTTTGGAGCCAAAATAACAGCAGTATCTAAGTTCTGAACAACCCAATTTATGAACAAAATTTACATGCTTTCATTGGTAACTAGAGGAGTGACTGTACTCTATGGTATTCAACCATTAGTTTGAGCCTATATTTTAAACTACAGATATTTTAATTATTTTAATACATCACTAATGGTTAAACTAAAATAATCAAAATATTATTTTTGATTTTTAAATAAAATTTTTTGAAATTTCAATATTTATGAAAAATTTTTCTGTATATATGTAAATAATTTTCTTGTTTATAAAATTATATTTTAGTTAAAAATTGTTTTATAAAGTTTTAAAACACTTTATTTCCATTTTTCTCTGTTTAATATATGATCAATGTATAGGTTTTTCTCATATTCATTATTAATTATTCATTGATTATAAAATATATATATCTCAACAAAAATGTACTACTTTATTAAGAATCCAATATTCTGCCTTGATATATTTTAACTTATAGATTTTATTTTTAAAATAAATTATATACATTTTATTTCGTTGATTCTAAGATGCATATATTTACATTTTTCATTTCTGAAATTAGAGTCTGTGATAATCAAATACAAAATAAACTTCTCATAGTCTAAATGAAAGAAATAAATCATTTCTTTGTTAATTGTAAATATCAGATTTTGCCAGTGATAAGCATTATTTAAGAAAGTATTACAAGTTATTAAAACATCAAATTAAATGATGATAAAAATTTTTGAATTAAGTAATGGAATGGAAATGCATTCAGCACACAACAATCATCAAAAACATAAATTAATATCTAAGATACAAAATGAGTACAAAATGATCATTAATATTTGCTAATTGATAAAATTCATTGGATATCATTTTACTGTATTAGGAAAACTTGAATAGGAGTGAAAAATTTGTTTTTTCTATTAAAAATATTAATAATGCATGTTTTAATATTTAATTATTTTTAATGAATTATGTATAATCAATTATTGTTTAATGTCAGATTTAATTTCTGAAAGTGACTACTTTAAATGAAATTAAAAGTCTCATTGGCTTAATATTGTTAGTTGAGGTTTTGTTTCCAGAGTCTTCCTGGTATTAGAAGAGATAATATTTAGTAATTTTTTTAATATAAACATTACTGTATTATTCAATAATGAAATAAAACAAAAGCATGATTTAATTGTACATGGCAATTATATATCATACTTTACAGGTAAAGAAAATTATTTTCTAATAAAAGATAGAATTCACAGGTGTTAAAACCCATGATTAGATTTTACCTCAAGTTCTCAATCATTTACTAATCCACTAAATAGCTGTGCTACTCCAAGTTCTATCACGGTTGCTAACACTCATGGAAGTCTTCTAGATTGTACAGACTGGGGATTGATGAGCTTGTCATAGATCTTTCATATAAATTTTTCAAGGAGTGAATTTCTAATTTGATCTGGGATTGTCTGGTTGAAAAGTGTAAACAATTTCACTTAACCCATCCAGATGAATATATTGTTCATAGACAATATTATATACTTGAGTTAATAATGCTCATATAAAATATGAGCTCTTATTTTCTATGACAATTATAGGTTTCCATTTTATTTCTCTTTATTATGAAAGATAAATTTAAGAAAACATGATGTTTCTCCACAAATAAACAAGAATTCTAGATCATTTCTAAAAATTCTAGATTAAACTAGAATTTTTAAATTAATTTATCTGAAGAAAAAATTCTAGTTTAATCGTTAATTCATAGATGGCGCCACTCTTTGAATTAATCATTAATATATTTATTAATTATGAAATGGCATTAACATTAGTTTAAATTCTTTGAAATTATTGAAATTTCCATTTTAAAGTATATCAAGAGATTAATTTGGCAGTATTAGGTTCGATTTGAATATTTCCCTTGAAGTTTGGTCTAAAAAGTTCAAATGGAATTTAAAGTTCTCAGAAACTTTCTACCATCTTTCACTGTTGACAAGGACTTTATCAAGATGAAAGTGCTATATACTAAGAATTATTTAATAAAAAATGTTTTATCAACAAATGTGTTTGCTCTTAAGTTTATTGAATTTAGTGGAATTTAATTAAATAATTAACAGATTTTTATTTATTTAATTACCTAGTAATGAGATGCTGCAATTATTTAATATAAATTTTATTATAGTAATATAATAAAAGTATAATATAAAATGCATAAGTAAGATTAATGTAATATTGCTTTTTTAAATTTTATATTAATTTTTTTCATATAGATAAGTGAAGAAGCAGCAAAACAATTTGTTGATCATTATCGTAATCTTCGTCAGAGAGATGCAACTGGAGCAAGCAAATCATCTTGGCGTATTACAGTAAGACAGCTTGAAAGTATGATACGTCTTTCTGAAGCTTTAGCTCGTTTGCATTGTTCAGAAATAGTGAGTTAGTTTTATAATTTAATAGATAAAATTAATTTATGATAAAGATATATATTAGGTTGTTTAGAAAGTAATTTCAGTTTATTGGGTTGTTCGGAAAGTAATTTCGTTTTTTCATGAAAATGAACAACTTTCTATAGTATATAAATATTTTATTTAATTATATATTGACCATTTTGGTCCAATATATGTTGCCATCTTTCTAGTAGTAGCATGATTCCATGCTTATAGAATTTCTCTCTTTGCTTGCAAAAAATTGAACCAAGTGATTTTTTGATATCTCTTCCGATCTAAAACTGAACCAAGTGATTTTTGACATCCTCATTTAAACTTGTTGCCATCTAAAGAATTCTGTAAAGACTGGAATAAGTAATAATCAGAGAGTGCCAGATATGGCAAATATGGTGGGTGCGGTAGCACATCCCATCCATGCTGTAACAGCTTCTGGTGAATCATCAAACTTGTATGAAGTTTGGCATTGTCATGATGAAACATTCTGCCTTTTCTGTTAATCAATTCTGGCTCCTTCTGTTTGATGGATCATTCAATTTGTCCAATTGGTGGCAGTACACTTCTGAATTAATTGTGGAATTGTCTGGAAGAAAAAAAAACAATTCTCTTGAAATCCCACCAAACAAAAGAATCATTTTTTGATGAATATCATCAAGTGCTTTGAGCCAGTTCATTTCTTCTGCTCCATGATTGCTTGCATTCAACAAGCTGGTTCATTTCTTCTGCTCCATGATCGCTTGCATTCAACTTTGTTAATTTCTTCTACTCCATGATCACTTGCGTTCAACTTTATTGTAAACAATCTATTTTTCATCAACATTTATGATATGCTTCAGAAAGGGATCATTTTCTTCATGTTTGAGCAGCAAATCACAGATGTCACCCGCGATGGAGCAAATCTTTCTCTGAGAACATGTGGAATCTAAATATCAATGTTTCAACTGGTCGTGAACAGTTGAATTCAAAAAATTCACTTTTGTGCTTGAACCAATGTCTTTATTTTGTCTTCATCAACTTCAATTGGCCTTCCAGAACATGGTGCATCTTTAATATCAAAATTGTCAGAACAAAATTTTGCAAACCAGTTTCTGGCACTGGCGTTCTATTAACACATCTTCTCCATACACTTTATGTAACTTTTTTTTTGCTTGAACAGCATTCTTACTTTTTCGATGATGAAAAAGCAAAATATACCGAAAATCTCCTTTTCCCCCCATTTTTGATAGGACACCAAAAAAATAACTGCCCAGAATCAAAAAAAAAATTTTTATAAATATACCTTGAAATATCAGCTGTCAAAATTATAATGACAATATGGCTTAGAATGAAATTGGTGGGTAAAAATACAATTTAACACCACTGATGGGGGGAAAAAAGAAATTAATTTTTGAACAACCGTATATCCATATATATATATATATTTATTTATAAAAATAAAATTATTGCAATAGTTATGCAATTATGCAATATAGCTGAGTTTGTAGCAAAAATTCTGTAATTTGTTAAGATATTGAAATTGGAAAGATCAAAATGGTGGCCAAGAAAATGAAACAGCATGCACTCTATTTTTATTAGCATATTATGTAAATAACTTCTATTTCCAGTAGTTGTGCCTAATTATATATCTGTTAGTAGTAATGAAAAATAAAAATTCTTTAATGTTTATATGAAAATTTCTTTATTATTATACTTTGAATCATAATAATAAAGAATTATATTATTATTAATTTTAAAGGCTATGCTTTAATTTCTTTAAATAAATAAATCATTATTTAATCATAAACTATTGATTTTGTTGGCTTTTATTTAATTTTATTGTGGTCAAATTGCATTGCTGAAAACAGAACCCCTGATTTTTACATTATATAGATGGGAAATTGAGTTTTGGTTTATAGATTTTCACATTAATGAGTTCATGCCAAGAACATATTAACTTGTAAAGTCAAGAATTACCTGTATTTTTATAATTTTTTAATATATTTTACCAAAAAAATAGCATTTTTAACATATAAATCTATTACTTAATGACAAATTTATCAAAATTGATAGCAATAATAAAATATATCAACATGCTAATTATTAAATATTAGAAACATCAATATTATTTTATATTAACATAAAAGTAATTTCATTTAAAATAAGTTACAGTATATTATTAAGAATTCAGAATGAACGAATTTAATTATATTCTTCAATTATTAGGTAGAACCCCGACATGTGAAGGAGGCTTATCGATTATTAAATAAATCCATAATTCGTGTAGAACAACCAGATATTCATCTTTATGAAGAAGAAGAGGAAGAGCAGTTACAAATGAATGGTAATATAAGTTGGATTTATATAAATACATATAGTCTTCAACTTATAGCAGAGTTTTAATTGTTGGAGTTTGCAATCATAAGTCAGAATCATTACTAATGTGTACTAGGATACTATACATTATCTTAATAAACATAAAGAACACAAAACTACAAGAATCAGACATAAAAAAAAGGGCACTTTCCATATTTTCTATTATTCGGTTAGGACAGCATTCTCAATCTTTTTTTTCCTGGGCCACATACATTTGTTTGCAACATTAAGTGGGCTGTAACATGCTATATCAGCAGTTGGCAACTGGTTGATGTCACGTGAAAAAACAATTTATGAGTGCATTGAGAAGGACTTAGCAAATTAGGAAAATTCTAATTTTTCCAGATTTAAAAAATTTTTTTAATATAAGAATTTTTTTTTATTTATTTTTTTGTGTGTGGAAGAAGAATTCCATACTTTCATTAAATTCATGACTGTGCATTCCGGGTCGCATGTAACAGTTTGGTGGGCCGCAGGTTGATAATGGCTTGGTTAGGAACTTGAACTCATTGAAGTGCATTGACCAACTGCAGAATTAATGGATTTCATCATTGTCATAAGTATCACTGGTCATAATACTTATTTTTATAAGTATTTTTGTGTTTACCTATATTTTAGAAGTTGGGGGGGCTGTATTTTGATATAGGCATATTCTGAACATACTTAAAATTAATGAAATTATATGAAGAAAGAATGATGTAAAGTTGATCCCATGAAGTATGTTTTATCCTTGAGGCCTAAATTTTGTTCTGGGACCTAAACAATGAAGGTACAAATAAAAATATAAAGATTTAAAAGATGCTAACAAAGTATGAACAACTGCAAAAGAAAAAATTTCAAAATTCAAAATTGGGGTGCCAATTTCACTATAATTTTTCAGTATGTTAATAGAAAAACCTTTGTGTATGGAAAATTAAAAATCATGCTGCTAGTACATGTTAAAGAAAAGAGTGACATTCATATTATGTGAAAGTGATTGATGAATTTGAAAAATTGTTGGAAAAGCACTGAATCCATACTACAAACACATTCATATGGTTGGTCATGCGTGTTTATCATAGCCTAATCAATGGACTTTTATTTCTTGATAATGTACTTTTTCATCCTGATTATATATTTTAAAAATGTAAAGCTAATTTTTACTATTATGAAATATTCATCTTTTTTTTTCAAGGTATTATCAAAATCATCAGGTTATCAATAGTGAATGATAAGACATATTCTCACAAAAATTTTTGAATCATCATTAGCAAATTAATTATTTGGTTTAATTGATCTTAGACATAATGTTTTAAATTTCATCTGCTATAAAATAAATCACTAAAGAAAGTCTAAAATTGTTTTGTGAATATCAATTTTTCAACAGATTGTGATATTGATAGATAAGAGCAAATGTGAAAATGGTATACATCCATTTAGCCATCTAGTAGAGATTGGAGAGCTGATTTATGTAAGCATTGATGAAAATTTTGCAATAGGTGATTGATCCAACAAGCATTGCTGATGTGCTAAAATTTGTAATAGAAGCTTTAGTATCATTGATCAATGATTCGTTCATGATTGGAGTGATGAAAATAGCAATAAACTTGAAGATGCTGACAACTCAATAAAAAATAGTGACACAATTTATCATATAAAACAGTTTAAAATTATTTTATCCAAAAGAATCATGTGATTGGTTATAAGATGGATTTCTCAAGTTGAGATCTTCCTTTGGAATAAACTTTTGAATTATATGTAGAAATGATCAAAAATTATGAAATATTTTCTTAGGCTGCACAAAATATAAATTTTTGCTATCTTTCTCATTTTTATGTCTAATACTCTTAAGAAAAAGCATTTGTAGATATAACAAAGCATTTATTAATAAATTCTTACAATGTAGCACTTTCAATTTAAATTAATCCTCATTAGCAGGAAAAAATTCAGATTATTTTAATATTTACACAGGATGTTAATTGAACACTTCAAAGATTTAAAGTAAGTCTTAACTATGATTATGCACTTATGGTTTTTAAAATCTACAAATTCTCTTTGATAATAATACTATAAATAAAAATATTTATAAATAAAATAATCAAGAATAAACTATTTTTTTTT
>AYEL01092034.1:0-17002 GCA_000484575.1 Olivierus martensii | reverse complement strand
GAATAAACTAAAATAACAAAAATAAATAAATAGGTTAGAGTAGACCATAATCATGATTATGCACTAAAGTGTACTGTAGTGCAACAGAGATTCTTATATATTATTAGAGTGAAACAAAAAAAATATAAAAATTATATTTCTTTTCAAAATAGGAAGTATCTATGATAAAATTAAAATTGTAGAAATAAAATAAAAATAATAAATATATAAAAATAATTAACAGATTATTAATGTATTAATAAATGCTTTATTCTATCTCCAAAAATGCTTGTTCCTAAGAGTATTAACTAAGAAAGATGGAAAGTATATATTGAATTTTTTATATCTGCATATGTTTTATTTAATTGTAAGCAACTCTATTTGTTGAATAAAAAATAATTTCTCTATGAAATTAAATATATTTTTTAGATTATACTTTGATTTTTTCTTAACAAGATAAAATTTTCTGATATTTCATAATTTCCAATATTGAACTGAAGAGTTTATTTTACTAAATTATTTACTAAATGCATTTACTATTAAAAGATTTTACTATATCTATATTTAAATATGTGCTTAGAGCATATCCATATATTAATAATAATACTTATATCAATGTATGGACATAAATTAAAATTATTTAAATCAATATTATAATTATGTTTAGAAATTAAATAAATAAAAGAACTGAATTCAAAATATTTTATTTCATGAAATTTGCCCTAATTTCAATAAATTTTGTAATTGTGAAAATTTGAATTATAAGTATTCTTTTACATTTGATTAGACCATAATAATATTTTAATAAAAATATGTATTGCTAATAAACTAATTGGGCTTAAAATAATGAAAGTAACATTTGATTTTTCTATTAAAATTATTTAGGAATAAATGGAAGTGCAGATGATGATGAAAAAATGGAGGTTGATGCTGAACCAAAATCTAAAAGCCAAGAATCTTCCAAAGAAATGAAAACATTAAAATTAAGTTATGAAGCATATAAATCACTCTCTAACTTACTTATAATGTATCTTCTTAAAGAAGAAGGAAAAGTTGAAGGTAAAATAAATTTTAACATAATTTTTATTGAGATATTATTAATAAATTCCAAGCTTGGTCATAGCAGAAAGATCATTTATTTATAATTCACATATACAAAATGTTTTCACCCTAGAAACTAGGCCATCTTCATCTTAAATGGCCTGGTCTAGAGTGAAAATATTTTATTTATGCAAGTTATAAATAATTGATATATATATTATGACAGAGCTTGAAATTTATTGTTTTTGATATGAAAAGATTTTGAAAATAATTTATTATATATTGATTATAATTAATTAATTCATTATTTTTTTTAAGAATTTTCATAGTTATAGTTCAAACTTACTATAATATGCTATTTTAATATTCTTGACATAACATAACATAACATATAAATTTAATACTATTATAGAATTTTGTCCTTAAAATATTTCAGAAATGTTATAAAAAAATATTTTGTTTTATAGATCTATAATTTCTATAGATTTATAAAACAAAATAAATTCATAGGAATTGAAAGAATGTGAAGATGATAATAAATAATGAAAAAATTGCAGCTATATGCTGTTCAGTTAATAATTATTTTTGAATATAAAATAGTTAATATACATTATCGTATAAAATATTCTCTATTCTATATACAGGGTGTTCCTAAAGTCCACCGACAAACTTTCAGAGCAGGTTCTACTTATGAAAATAAATAAAAAATGTCTTATGAACATAGTATTGGAAATGCATATTTTTCGAGATAAACTGGTTTTTTACCCGAAAGGCATAGAATGTATTAATCTGCGCGTAATATGTACCGACGTCCTTTATAACATATTGAAAATACCTCCCAACAACAATTCAATTAACTTTTTATTAATTGCAAACAAAATGACCTTATTTTTTACATATTTTAGTAAAACTGAACAATAACAACAAAGCTGCAGGAGGGCATCACAGTAAATGTTCGAAATGCCTCCGTCAGACTCGATACAGGCTTGTAAACATTTTGAACATGAGAGTTTAACTCTTTGACAAATCCCGGGCATGTTCTTGATGTCTGTAAACCCATTCGTAATTCTTTCTTGGAGATCATCAGGCGTAGACACTTCTGAATGATACACTAGGCCTTTGAGATGTCCCCAAAGATATAAGTCTAATGGATTTAAATCCGGGGATCTCACAGCCCATGCGACAGGACCACCTCTTTCAATCCATTGATTATGGAAACGGTCATTGGAATGTCAGTTTCGTCCTCAGGTCTTACGTGCAGGCCAGCGGGCCTCACACTATCCCATGACAGATAGATTGTAAATTGCGCAAAATTTACATTCTAGGTAAAACATCATGTCTCTAAAGATAACTTTTCAGAATAAATTATCTTTTAAAAATACATTAATTGTCTTGAGAAGTGTTTTAATAATACGATTTCAGTTACTTATGATTATTCAATACAGCGGAGTATTACTAAAATAGTTCTGTTTTAGAAAAGTTATAATCCATTAAATATACATTTCCAACACTGTGTTCATAGGACATTTTTTTTTTTTTTTATTTTCATGAGTAGAATCTGCCCTGGAAGTTTGTCGGTGGACTTTAGAAACACCCTGTATATGATTATGATAGATGATGATTGCTTTGTAAAATATTATTACTAAAGTAATCCCAAACAATAATTTTATTCAAAAATTAGAAAATTATGATTTATATTCATTTCAACTCAGTTTCAGCTTCAAGTCCTCCAAATTTCAGCTTTGCCAGTCTTATTGATATCCTTTTGTATTTTAACATCCAGTCTAGTTTTAAAATTAGTAAAGAGAAATCACAATATTGTCTAAGAATATTTTTATTAAATACAATATGTTTTTTCATAATTATCAGCCTTTTTTCCAATTACTATTATATAATAATAATTATGCCATAATCTATTACATAAAATAATATGCATATTGTTGCTTCCATAACATTAATTAACATCCATCATCTTTTGTTAATTCATTTAATTGACAATTGTGTTTATCTACATGAATTTAAAAATTAAAAAATTGATATTCATAAACAAATTCATCCATTCCAGACTAGGTATACTAGTTATCCAATGCATTACTTTTATTAAAAGAGATAGAGGACATATCATAGATTTAAACCTTTGAAAGAGGAAGGCTGAAGGTAAAAAATTATAATAAAGAGAAAGAGAATCCTACCAAAGAAGGTCATTAGTGGGAAAAAAGAGGATAGTCTATAATCTCTTCTTACAATACATAGATGAGATAGTGTGTAAATTTTATTGCCACCAACTATTGTCTAATACAAAATATTGTTCTGGAACAATATTTTCTCTAAGCTGTGTATGTATTCAGATTATGAAATCAATGCATATAGAAAATTGAACTAGGCACAAAATATTATATTCCAAAAATATATGATGGTAATCAGATAAATACAGTTCTCTATTGAAAAATGCAAAATTTAGCACATTTTAAGTTCTCTCTTTGGAGATTTAGTATTGATAATTATGATATTAGCTATGAGTATTATTATATTAACAGAAAATAACTTCAGATTTACAGTTTTACTTAAATTCAATTTAGTGCATACAAATTTTTGTCACTGGGAAAAAATTAAATAATTTGAAATTTTTGTCCACAGGGCTAATAAAAATTAGAAAGAACATTGATCTCAGATATATTTATTACTGTATTCTGTATTATTTAATATTTTTCACAATTTGTTTCAAAAGGATTATTTTACTAGTGCTGTCTTTGTAATTATTAATTATTTAAAATATATAATATGCATTATTTTGCCCTTTATTGTAATTTTTTTCTGAAAATTAGTAATTAAAAATTTTTTAGTCATCAGTATTTCCATATTTATTCATCCTTTCAGTTGCTTCAACTTTTAATAACTTTGTTTTTGAAAGCTGTGAAATTATAAGTATATATAAATAATTTAATAAAATATACTCTCAGCTATTATTTTTGGATACACATCAAAACCAAATAAGTTTGGAAACATCAAAATCAAATAAGTTATATAAAATAATGTTTTTGATTCAGTTTTCACTATCATTTGTATCATAATTATATAATTAAGTTGAAAAAAAAAATCAAACCACACATTATATATTCAAAAATTTATTGCAATCAGTTTATATACAGGATGTAAATTATCTCCTTCAAAAAAACTACACTACGACGTAGACGAAATTCAGGCGATTAAAGTGATATAAGACACTTGGGATCGCAAATCGCAAGTAACGCCGTAAATTGAACCTCAAACTAAGCTGAAAGTCTGGTAAGTAGCAGTATTCGCTGAGGGTAGTGCTCTTGGTACAGTCGTCTTGCTGCCAGTGCATTACTATGAACTTCGCCAAAACACATCTACATGTTGCGAATGATGGTAGCGTTCTTGGTACAGTCGTCTTGCTGCCACTGCACTTATTCCGTTGTCAAACTGACCATAAGAACAGTGTACCTTGTCGAACTGGTTAAACTAAATTAATAAACAGTCAACCGCGCAGTTTTTCTGCAATGACATTGCAGCTCTTCTTCGCCCCGCCCAGGCTTGTGATTTGCGACCCCAAGTGTCTTATATCACTTTAATCACCTGAATTTCGTTTACTTCGTAGTGTAGTTTTTTTGAAGGAGATAATTTACACCCTATATAAATCAAGAATTAAGAAAACATTTTAATATCAAATGCTATTCTGTTTCAGCTAAAAATAAAAAAAAAGTCATGTCTATTCAGAGAAGTAATTTACAGAATTTGTAAAATTCCTATTATAAAACAAATTTTGTGTCAATGTTTTTTCAAATTAAAATTATTTTTGTGTGAAAATTTTTTAAACTTAAGCATATTTGATGAAATATTGAAAAATCTCTGAATGCGATAAAAGTTTTGTTATCTGACATGTATTTAGATAATGAAGATTAGTGTCTTATTTTCTAAATTTTCCAATTATCTTGAGTATCAATCAAAGAAAAACTAAAATAGTCATACCAAATTAAAATTCTGGATATGTACCAATATAAACTATAGTGTTTCTAACAAGAAATATAAATAGGACAGTTGACACAACTGAAGTTTATTCTTATAATTTAATATTAAATCAAATATCCTCAAGCAACATACTGTGAAAATTTGATAACTATGACGGCAATTAAAATTTTTTGATCATGAACATATTGGATAATTTATTGTAAATATTAAATATTTAAATATAATAAAATATTAATCTGGATATTATTTTATCTTGAACAAAAATTTGAAGCAAACAATAATTGAACAAATTCCTCACAGTTTATGGTTTTTTTATAATCTTACTCTATGTACAAATAAATCTTTTATTATTGTATTTTAAAATGCATTGTGTAATATTACTTTATATATCAATACAGGTAGGCCTCGATTAGTGCAAATAATGGGTTCCACGAATTTCTCGCACTATTCGAAATATTAACTATATGTAAAATATGGTAATTGATTCTTGCTTTGTGAGATTCTGGCCATTAGCCAACCTCACGATGAATAATCATAATACTAACTGTTTAAGAAATATTTATTTTCATATTTTACATTATTGTTCATCATCTAAATTAATAACTTACCAGGAATTGCATCTCATACGATCATCAAACCAACTGCCAAATCAAAACCAAAATAAAAATCAATTTTTATTAATTTTTAATCAATCAAAAATCTTTACCATAACAAAGCTGAATAATAGTAATGTTAAATAGCTAACAGCAAAAAAGCCCATCTTTCTGGTGTTTCACCCCTTTAAAGCCAAGTGACTGTTCTTGGACTGCCGGTTTTACTAACTGAAAATTAATGTTAATTTGTTAATTGGCATCATAAAAGGGGACGGACCTTTGTTAATAAGACTGGTCTATGCTTACAACTCGCATTAATTGAATATTTGTTTGCACTAAGTGAAAAACGGTATCATTTTTATAAGTCATACTAAGTGAATATTGCATTATTCGAACTCTCACTAATCGAGACTTACCTGTACATGCATACTTTATTATTATGTCCATCCCACCACTGTAAAGCAAATCTCAGTCTCTTTTCATTTACTAATGCATATAAAAGCCTAAAAACATACATACACTACTATTTTATTAAGTGTGTAATAGTGCTAGACCTAAAAATCTCAGCCAGATGGCTGCATTTTAAAGAATTTGCATATTATCATGGAGGATTCAGGTTTGATTTTAGATCTTAACACCCTCAATTTTTCAGGATGGCTCCAAACTTTGCTTATCTATGTGTTAATTTATGATATATATATATATATATATCAAATATATTTTAAATATTATTTTATAGAAAGTTTTCATTTTGAGATATAAAATAAAAACTTGGGATTGAGAAGCACCATATTAGTAAATTACCATGAAGCAAATCACTGTAAAGCAGCCTATAAATATTTTTGTACTGTAGTATGCCTATAAATATTTTTGTCACATTTTTCCAATGAAAACTCATTGTTACAGAGTTAGCTTAATTGGGAATGTACCTCCTTGGCCTGGTTTGACATATGTATTTTAATGTATATTTTGTGTGTCTTGAAGAGAAACTTGTTTGGTGTATTCTTGTAGTTTAGTTGTTAGAGTGATAGGATGTTATTTTAAAGCAGTCCTAAAGATCTCCAGTGTGATTCCAGGTTGAAACAAGTTTTATTTTTAATTTAAGATAATTAAATTGCAATTTTTACTATTTATCAATTTACAGATTGAATTAAACTTAGTTTAGATTAATTTAATCATTAATTTCAATTTATCATAAATTATTTGAGCTAATATTTGAATATTTATTGATCAACCTTACATCAAAATAGTTTCACTTCATTAAAATCTGAAATAACATTAATTCAGATAGTTAAATCCCCTATTAATTCAAATTAATAACATCTTATTATATTGTATTTTAAAATGATTTTCAAAAGAAAGTACTATCAATTGATTTTTGATTGATTGATTTTTGTTATTTTCATTAACCTTAACAATTAATTTTTATTAAAAATCCTAGGAAATCTTTATCATAGAAGAAAAATGACAGAAAATATTTTAAATTCATATAAAGTCTGATTAAAACATATATTTAGGATAAATTGATGATAGAATATAACTATTTTAAATTTTTTTGTTATTTAAGTTTTAATATATATATATAGTTTGAAATTAATAACAAAATTATCATTATTTTAGAGAAAAGTGAATCTGGAATTAAACGAACTGATCTAATAAATTGGTACTTAAAAGAAATAGAAAGTGAAATAGAAACAGAAGAAGAACTGATAATAAAGAAATTAACAGTAGAAAAAGTCATTGATAGATTAATACAGCATGTATGCATAAAAGTTACTGCAATTATTATTATTAATTTTTAACAAAGTATTTGATAAAAATAAATTTTTATATTTTTAGGATCAAGTTGTTATTGCATTATCTAAGCAAGGATTAAAAGGAGATTCTGAAATGATGGAAGATGATGATCCAATATTAGTAGTTCATCCAAATTATGTTCCTGAAGATTATTAAATAATTTTTGAAAATTTTAATATTCATGCAAAAAAATATTTTTATACTCAGTTTTTGTATATAAAGTATGTTTTTATCATCTAAAATTAAATTGTATATAAATATTAGAGTAAACAGATCTAAGTGATTAAAATTATTTGTTTGAAATTTTGCAACACTGAAATATTACAAATATTATTCTTATATGATATACTGTAAATTATTTTTGTCATTAGAAAACAGTGTGTTATGAAAAATGTTAATAAGTGTTAATATATTAAGTAAATATATTAGCATTTAATTGTTTTTACTTATAATATTTTCATATTCTCCATTAAATTTTAAAGTTTGAATATATTTCTATGATCTTGTATTAAACTTATTTTAGAATATGCTGTTGAAGTTTTGATCTTTTTTTTTTTTTTTGAAATCATATTATTAATATTCAATAATTAATTTTTTGCCATAAATAATGAATTATTTTAAAAAGGAGTTAACAGTTTTAATTTTGTATTATCAATATGAAATTAAAATGTCTCCGGAAATTTATATTGAGGGAAATATAAACAATAATTTTAAAAAAAAAATTATAGAATAGAATGATTTTTCAAATTATTTTAGATATTAAAGATGATGATTTAAAAATAATCATCTATTTCATACATGCATGCATGCACACAATTTTGAATGCTCAGAAATGCAGGGTTAAAAGTAACTAAATCATTTTTAATGGTATGAGCTTACTTTTCAATTTCATAAAAATATGCCAAACAGTTTAATCATCAATAAAGAGAACCATAATAACTCTGACTGTCAATCATTTTAAGCAGCTGAAGTTATAAGATTAATCTAGAGAAAGGAAACACTATAGAATAAGCAATGCAAAGTTAATCTCTCACTAATCATTCAAAAAGATTATATCTTTTATTTATTTGTCACTTGAAGGCATGAGAGAAGAGATTCTGTTATCAAGGTCATCTTTGATTAATTATATTTTTAGTAAACTTCACTTAATTCAAAATTCCCAAAATTAATTCAAATGATATTGAGAGTATTTCAGAAGTTTGAATATCTTCAGTTTTAAATATTAGTAACCATGATGCTTTAAAAAAAATATGATAACAAAATTATCTTTAACAACAAAACATCTCAATTTTAATAACAAGTATATCTGAAAAGAGTTAATCTCCTCCTTTTTCTGAATGATTATTTCAGAAGATTAAAGAATTAAAATATGTCAGTGAAATAATCTAGATATTTGTCATAAAAATTTATTATTATTTCTATAGTTGCTACAGGAAATTTCAGTTTAACTTTTTTCTAAATGGATGAAGCTATAGAGTTAGTTTACTTTATTTCAAATTCAGTTGTAATAGCTTGTCATCCTGTTAATTTTTGAACTATTTAATT
The DNA here is from genome assembly GCA_000484575.1 of Olivierus martensii. Classification (NCBI taxonomy): domain Eukaryota; kingdom Metazoa; phylum Arthropoda; class Arachnida; order Scorpiones; family Buthidae; genus Olivierus; species Olivierus martensii. The sequence goes on along the minus strand of AYEL01092034.1, from coordinate 8,057 downwards.
GAGTTTTTATAAAATTCAGTTAAATACTTCAAAGAGTTTCCTCTTAATAATTTTTTATATTATATATATGTTATACCCAAAAACCAAAATCACCCAATGGCCAAAAAAAAATCAGCCAGAACACATTGTGGCCAGTTTCAAATGACCAAACACTGATGCTGACATTATTTTGCTTTGTAGTTATCTTGAGGTAACCACAATGTGTTGTAGCTGTTTTTTTCAGTCATTGTGCAATTTCAGTTTGACATGTTTCTTTAATTAGAGGTAACCACAACACATTATGGCTGTTTTGGAACTAGTCAGAATACGTGGCCAATTTCAAATGACCAAAAACTGATGCTCAATATTATTTTGCTTTATGGCCATCATGAGGTAACCACAACATGTAACTGTTTTTTTCAGTCGTGGGATTTTGGTATTTGGACATAGCATATATATTCACTGCCCTCAAAAAGTTAATCATGAGTACATAAATTGGATAGAATTGATAACATATTAATCAATTTACTTCAAAATGCAGATAGAAATTATGTGAACAACAATACTCTCAAAATAAACAACAAAAAATCAATATTTATATTAGTAACAAGAAAAAATGATTATAAGATGTTTCCCATCATGACTCAAGACAGGATGCTCACAAACAATACAAAATAATAGTTTATATGGAATTTATCCTCTTGAGGCATGAATGCATACTTGACAACTTTATTGATATCTTTGATGAGATGATCAAGTTGTTCTGAAGGTAATAATTGCTACTCTTCTTCAACTACAACTCTTCTGAGAGCAACTCATACATGCTTTATAGGATTAAGGTAAGGAAAGCATGTGGCCCAATACTCCATTCTATGTCCACCAATTGAGTCTGTCTGGGTTAGCATTATCATCCATTAGAAGAAAGAGTGAACCTACTGCATCTGCATAAACTCTGAAATAAGCATCAAGAACTTTATCCTGATATTTCATTGCTACCTATAAACATGTGGAGATTGGTACATCCATCCAAGGAAAGGCCAATCCTCACTGTCATATCTCCACCACAAAAAGCATGATACTTGCAATGTAAACAGCATGGTACTTGGTCCCAGCCTTTCTCCACTCTGTTGTCTGATTCCAGGGAAAATCAAAACTCATCTGTATACAGAACATTGCTCCATTGATTTCTAGTCCAGCAGACATACCACTCCACTGTAATTGGTCATTCCTGCAATATCTCACACAATGCCATGCATAGAGGCCTTGCCTATGAAGTTTTTGATACACAGTACAGTGGGTGATCAGTTATCGAATATAATCCATTCCAAGACAATGTTTGTTAACTGATCATCGATTTACCATAGGTTTTTATGGGAATTTGATTAATTCATTCCGGAGATCCAAAAAAACATAAAAAACTATATAATTTCTTTCTACGTTTATTTATATGTAATAACAATAATATATACATACATAATATTGCATTTTCATCTATATGTTTATTTTCTGATAAAGAATCTGTCCAATATTGATTGCTTCTTTTTCTTCTTCAGGTTTTTTCGGAAGTGATTAAAAGCATTGTCGTGGTAGAGATCCCCAAACCTCTTGATTTTGGTATGGGTGCCATTCTAAGACCAAAAAATTGTAAAATCTCTCTCTTACCTTCTTTAATAAATCTTTGATTTGTTTTACGTTGTCTCCAAGTTCATTTTAATCGGGAAAAACTACTATTCTTCTATCCTTAAGGTGGGTTCACACTACAACCGACTCGAACAATTCTACGTCACAATTCCATAGCAACAACAGTTGGCAATGTAATGTGATTGATCTGGCTCAAATCGGTCAGTCGGTTGTAGTGTGAACCCACTTTTACTCATAAGTCCACGAATGCGCAAGGCCTAAGCCTGTCATTCCATTAGGTTAGTTAAGCCGAAATATCCTCATGGAATATTTTTATCTGGCGGCGGCCACTTATAGAGCTGCCATCATCACAGGCTGACCAATACCCATGATGGGGTCAACCGGAAGATTGAAGGATGGGTTTCAACGGGCTGGCCCAGCTTCCTCTTGAAAAATTGGAGGAGTGGGACCCCCGGATCCTCCAGAATGTTAAGCCACAGCTTTACCACGCAGCCATCGGGCTGACCTGTCATTCCGTCAATCCGCAGGTCCCACAGTTTGTTCTGTAAGGTTTTCGTTAACCGATCATCTACTGTACTTATTGATACAGACCTTTCTATGACTGCATTAAGACATGATTGTAGAACAGATGCTATTGTTTGATAATTACATCTCATCAATAAACACAACTAGTGGTCATAAGAAGGGATTGTCACTCTAGGATGGCCTGAAACAGGACTTCTGATGACTGTCACTGTACTCTAGAATTGTGTCCCTAACCATGAGATTATAAAATATTTAATGCCAATGGAATGGGCCACTTCCACAATCGACTGGCCATACTGTAGTCTGTCAACAGTTTGCTCTCATTGCATCATCTCAGTGGCATAATGATGAAAATGTCTATCTCCAATTTTCTTTGAATTGTTCTCAGTTGTGGTAACCAACCATTGCAACTGAGAACTAGTTGCAGTAGTTGACAAGCTTCACACATATTAATATATTTAGTGAGTGCATGAAGCTTGGTTAGTAGTATGTTATCATAGTACAATGTAATATATAAGTAGAGCATGGGAACTACTGGCATTACATTTTTTAATGTTTACAATTTTAGTTTAAATTAATATCATGCTTTCTTGATAATAGATGGAATAATTCATTATAGATTTTAAAGATAATATAAACTGGAATCATATTTCGAATAACTGTAGATTATTCAAGAGATTTTATCATTGAAGATTTCCAGTATATTAGATGAAAAACTTTCTTTGATTTCTCTTATTTGGTATTATATAGGAAGACTTTGAAAATTTTTCCAGAAAATTATAAACATTTTATTCTATTGTACTTTTTCCATGGATTTGCAGATTTCAGAAATTTTTATCAAAATTTGAATAATTTTATAATTTCAACTTTCAACATCATGGTTAAAACATCTCATTCTGAATAAGCAGTTAGAAGTATAAATTTTGTTTTAATACTATTAACTAAATGTAGCTAATTATTATTAATAAAACTTCCAAAGGATAGTGAAAGCCTCTTCTGGATTTTAACCTATAGACACCCTTGTTTATATTTGATAACTGATATAGTAACTGGTCTTTGCATTTATTCAATGGTAATGTGAATTAATTGATAATACTTATTATAAATCTTTAAACAACATAGCAACTAGCTTATTTAGGATCTGAAAAATATTTATCAATATCCATATATTATTTGTTTCCTAAATAAGTTAGTTTTGTTTACATTTTCTGAATCAGATCTATATTTTGCTTTGTGCAAATCTAAAGGCAATATAATTGTTGATATACATTTTAATAGAGAATAAAATATTTTCATGTTTCATGAAGGATCTAACATATTTAATTCTAATATTTTTTGCAATTTTAGACTAGGATTTCATGTCAGATCTTAATTGAAAGGAAATGTATATATTAATTATGAAATAATCAAAATCTTGAATTTGGATTGCTTAGAAATTTAACTAGTAGAGTCTGAGGAAAAATGTCTGTTCTGGTAATGTTATAGTTGTTTAGTGCAGTTTTTTTTAGTACAGTAGGATCCCTGTATCTGCAAAGAATAGATTCCAAACCTCTCTGCAGATAATAGCAAATACTATATAGTGTATAACCTATGATAAAGTTTAATCTATAAATTAGACACAATAAGACAAACAACAATAACTAATAAAATCAAATAAAACAATCATAATACAGTAGAGTCTCCCTAATCTGACACACATGGTTCTAGGGTTTGTCGGATTTCAGAGATTTGTCAGATTATTTTGGATGTTCAATGAAAAAAATGGAATTACACAAACCAATACACTCAGTTTATTAAGACTTTCCTGTCTGCTTTTGCTGTTCAAATCTTTCACAAACCCCTCAATTTTATACCAAGTTTTTTTAATGTCATAAATAGCAGCTCATCTAATACCATAAAATGAAGCCAAATCAATAAACTTTTCTTCTAAATCAAGTTTCTTAATTATTTCTGCCTTATCGACCACAGTCAATGTCTTGTGTTTTTGTTTTTCACTTTTTCCGATTTGTGGCATTGTGTAAAGATAAATAACAAACACTGATATAGTAAAAACACTATTTTACAGTAGTGTACTGAACTTAAAAAATTAGTCTGACTATAAGTCTGCGCAATGAACAAATAGTGATTAACAATTTGTTTACATCAGTTTCCCTCTCTCGCACATCAACAAGTTGGCATGAAAATTTCACATGGACGGTGCGACAGTTCACAGTGTGTCAGACTACAGAGACTCAACTGTAATAATAATTATGTGAATATAGTGTTTCTAAAATATTATTCGATACTCACCCTTTTCCTTGTAATGATGTAATAAAATGAACTTAAATTATAAATATCTACTATCTTTCTGAATTTTAATTTTTTTTTCATACTATAGTCAGTTGATGTTAAGTGAAACTAGCAGATACAGAAGTTTTATTGTACTTTAAACAGTAGATATTGATAAATGTAAGTCATTTCTAATAGTTTTTTGAAATTTACAATTGGAGAACTATATGCAAATATTTTTTAAAGTAAATTTCTTTATGATATATAATTTTAGTGCAAACATTTTTGAATTGAAATAAAATAACTAACTGAAGCAACATCAAAGTCATAACATGGTCATTACTAATTGCAAACTATTTATAACAATTATCATAAAAACAGATTTCTGTGGTATATAATTACCATCTTATTTGAAAATTGTCAAAAGTCATTGCAATTTGTATGTACTGTATAAGATCCCATGTACTATTTTAATATTGAAATGAAGTGTAAATAATAATATATTGAAATAAATTGCTGTATAATGTTTCATTACTTGATTTTATTATTCATTCAGATTATTTCATGATTTACTAAAAAAAATAAAGAAAACTTACTTATAAAATTTACTTTCACTTGTATTTTTTTTTTCAACAACTCATTTCTTGGGCTTGTTATTTATTGTTTTTATGTTACAAAATCTATCCATCATTTAGAAAAATTACAATTCAGTTCATATTTCTGTTTCAGGAATTTTTTGGTTTATAATATAGTGTAATATTGGTGTTAAATTTGAGAAGTAGACTTTACGTAAACTATATGATTTATTAGTATCTAAGTGTCAATTATTTGGTCTGTAGTTTTTAATATCAGATACATAATATACAGTATTTCAATTTTGTCTGAGAAATAAAATATGAGACATCTTTTTGTTCTATCTAATACCAAATAAATGAAGCAGTATATTTTGTATATATAATAATTTGTATATGAATAGCTGAAACTTCAAATGTTAATGACAAAATTACTTAGCATATTCCGCATATAATACAAAATAAAGCTCCAGTGTACAATTGAAATTTCACCAATTCATAAAAAAAGGAGATTTATATGGTTTGTACATGTTAAAATACTGTTCTTTGGATTTTCTAATGATAAAATCCATTTCAATCAAATTTTAAATGTCATACACTGATTTATTATATTAATCATATACAGTTGTTCTTCAAAATATATAATTCATAACTTAAAAGTTTGTAATGCAAAACCTACCTTTTATGCTGAACAAACCATATTTTGAGAATAGAATATATAAGATTATCTTCCTTTAAACATCACAAAAAGAAATAAATGAGCTCACATTAGGCAGAAAATGTTTATTAGTGGTTATTACTATGTTTACTACTGGTTATTAAATGGAACTACTTTAAAAATCAAAATATTCTATCAGAACATAACTACATTACCAAAGCAATCACAAAACAGGTTTACATAGAATAACAAGAGTTTCGCTTAGTTTTAATGTTTTGAATTTAATAGTAATAAAAAAATACTTTAAGCATACTTTTAAGTGAATTTATAAGCATTTTAATGCCTCTTTATGCTTTTTTTAATGGAATTTCTATAGAATGAGTAATCAATAATAGTTAAATGGAATACAGGCAGTTCTGGAGTTATATAGTGGATCATTCTGCAAAATCCTGTATAAATCAAAATCTACATTATACCAGTATTAGTGTGTCACAATAATGTATCACTAAAAATAGTTATATTAAAGAATAAACATAAATCATTTGGTAAAGCAATCGCTAACCATTTTTGAGGATCTATATTCAATTCTGAGTTCTACATATCCAGCTTTTCTGGAAGGATCTGGTTCAGGCCAGCTTTTTATCTAAAAATAATCTTTCATAAGTATAGATCTATTTAACTGGAATAACTCTAGCACTTTTAGCAGTAAAGACCACTATTATATTACTAGAAAACTAAAAGGCCACTATTTATTTACTAGAAAAATACAATAGTAGTAAATAAATAGTGATTCTTTACTGCTAAAAGTGCTACAGTTATTCCAGTTAAATATTTAAATGTCACAATTTTACCTAGATCATTTTAATCATCTTGATTATTTTAATAACATTGAATTTTTTAAATATTTTGAATTTAAATATCTTGAAATTTTTAAAAGCAAACTGAAATTTGGTAAATAAACTCACTCGGTGACTTTTAAAGTTTAAGCAGTGTGTTCTAAAGTATAGATCTATATAAGTCGAGGACTGTTTATATATAGAATATATACATAAATATAGATAAATAAAAGATATAAAACATAAGAAAAAGTAGCAATAAAAATGCTATAACAATATTAATATTATAGTTATATTAACATTACACCTCAAGTAAAACACACACAAAACATTACTGGGAAGTATGCATAGCCCATAATCATGGAGGTGGTTAGCTCTGGGCAATATCTTTAATAATATAGTACATAGAAGTGTTTTTGGCTATTTTATATTGCTTCTGCTATCCTAAGTTCTTTTGGGGATTGAATATTATCAATAATTCTTGTTTTATTCTAGTTTTTATGTTTTATGTATTTTATCTATATTTGTGTGTTCCATGTATTTTACTTAATTTGCTTTTTTGTTATTCCATATAAATTTGTATTGCAGTTACTATGGTAATGCAACTACATTCTGTTAAAATGTTTTGATTTTTGAAGCAGTTCCATTTTCTTTTTATGATGATGTATATGCTGATGAAGTCTTATTAAAGTTGAAAGTAATTCATACTAATAATAAATATTTTCTGCCTAATATGAGCTCATTTATTTATCTCTTTTAACTCTGTTTTGTACTGCATAATATATTTATGTTATTAATTAGACCAATTACAAGTTTTTTTATTTCAGAAATTTGAATGTAAATATATGATTATAATTTGAAGATTTTTAATGGAAGTTCACAATCTTGAAATATTGTGATCATGTTAACTATGTATTTTACTAGGGTGGTCATTCATCCAAAATTTATAATCCCACTGTTTGATGCATTGTCCCACATCAGTAAATGTCCTGGAAAGCATTCCAGTTTTTAAGATGAAACTTTTTACTTTTTGAAATATGCACACAAAATCACTAAATTTGGCAACATTATTTGAAATAGATACAAAACATAAAGTCCATATATCATAATACATTGACTTGATCATTTGTTAAGTCTTCATTGGTAAGGTGACCAATTGTCCTCCTTTAGGGAGGACAGTCCTTCTTTTGTAAGTTCTGTCCTCCCTGGGAAAGTGTCCTCCTTTTCCATGTGTTGAAATTTTATCTAAAGAAATGCCAGACATTAAAATAGATGACAATTGTCTCTTTGAAAAAATTAGAAGACTGAATATATATTTAAATTCTGAAAAATTAATAAAATGGGAAAATGAACATGTTGAAATTGATAAAAGATGGGATAAAAGATATTCAGTCATTTTAAAAATTAACATATTCCATGTAAAAATTTATTTATTCTTGTTCAGTTTACATTGTGCTTCCATAGAACTAATGAAGCAGCTGAAAAAGTTTTTTCAGTTGCTAATGATTTTTGGACAAGTGAGAAATCGAAATTGAATGTTGATACTCTAGCTGCAGCATTTGCCGTTAAATTCAATAT